>JASDQU010507081.1:0-15506 GCA_032191745.1 Picea mariana
TAGTTTCTAGTTTCCTTAGTTTAGATCACTTAACTTAGATCAACTTTTCTCTTTGGTTCCCTTAGGAAACCTTAGAGCGGCCAACGGAGCCGTTAAACTCGTCAGGGTGGTCCATACCAAACGGCTTGGGTTATTTAGACAACCCCGGACTGGTTCCACTCTCCCAGTTGACGGACGGTCAATTTCGCCCGTCAACAAAGTTGAAGCACCAAAATTCATGTAGGCCCCTATAGGTAAGTTGGTACCTCAACTTCCTAGGCTTGTAATGTTTGCATACAACCTCTGTTTTAGGTGTGTGATAGCCCATTGGAAAGGTATTTCAAAGAAATACACATTAATTCATCAAACTCTGAATTTTTCTAAAGTTTGACTTTGGAGAGAGAAAAATGATTGTTTAGGGATCCAAAATGGGCTTGGAAGTACAACAAGATGTGCCGACATGAAAACATACAAAATAAGCCAGTTGGATTAGGTGAGAGGCCACTAGTATCCACCTAGAGGATTTGTAGGGCTCAAGACAACCCCATAAGTGTAGAACCCACAATTACAAAGAAGTATTGAAGAATGTGTTGAACTAAAAATGGACAAGAGGAACCAATTGGAACAGGTTGGTGGCCACCAATATCCAATTGGATCATATGTTTCTAATGACGATGATTGTTGGTTAATATAGATGTGTGTATTGTTTACTGCGCAATGATGTTGAATGTTTAGTATTATGAATATGCCATCTCTATATGTTGTCATGATGTTGTGCACTTAAGTTAACAATGAATGAATAAATGTTAACTAAAGTAATGTCACACACAAGGTATATTTCATGAAAATTATAGGTTAAGTAATGGAAACTAAGCACACAATTGATGAATAGACAATGCATATTATAGTTATGTAGAATGCCTCACTTCCCCCCATTGTAGGAACTTTGTTCCTGCATCCTCTCTAGATCCCTTGGGTGAGACTTCACTTACTCCTAGGTGTTGATGTTTATGGTAGTTGCAGGAGGTATTCACCTCTAGGACAACCCTTCATATATAATAAGATGGAAAGATGTCAAATGAAAACCACTGAAATAATTAAAGATTCATAAAATTTTATATTTCTCCAAAATTCAAGTCGTGTATCCAGAAAAGATAAAGTAAAATATATTTTCCATAAATTACAAGTCGGTCCCACTGGAAAAAGTTGATTGGTCAGTTTAGTATAAATAATAGAGGCACCCTTCTCATTTGACACACACTCTCCATTCTCAAATTGTAGCTCAAGTATAAGTCTGTGAGTTGCAACTAAGGAAGAACATGTCTAAGGAGGCACATGTCTGGTTGGTGTCTATCTCTGAGTGATGGTGGTGTGCTAGAGGTGGACTAATGTTGAGTTATCGCTGGAATATTTCTTAATGGTTTTTATCTAGTGAATAGAACTTGGTTATTTTGTCTTTGGAATGGACCGTATCTATAAGAAGGTGTTGGGTTTTCTCCTCTTATGTAGAAGGGTTTCTTAGGTAAACTACTATGCTCTGCTTGGGGGTGACACTTGAGGATGCATATGGTTGTGTGGAAATGAAAGAACATTTCCTATGGACAAATGAGCAGACCCGTAATATCGTTTTGTAATTTTTTCTTTGTTAATCTTATTGAGATCCTAGTTATTCACTACAATTTTGAACTAGCATAGTATTCAGAAGATTTAACATCGGATCACAGCAGTGTTCCTGAAGAAGCCACTGCATAATCTTCTCTGGCATCTCTTCTGCTAGTTGCTACCTTCTTGCTCAAGTTATGCAACTGCAATTGTGACTACAACATGCCCCCCCTTTCTTTTCAAGATATTTTTAGAAATTTCCCTTGATCGTTGGGCCTATGCTCTTCACAGTCATGTGCACCCTAGTCCAATGCATCACTTGCTACCTTCATATTGCAAGTTGGAGAACTTTGAAGTTTTTGTGTTGGTTGTTGCTATCAGATGGTGTTTGTTGTTGGCCACTGCTACTAGAGGTATGTACTTGTATATGTTAATTTATATCATTATCATGAGGTTGTTTGCAAGAGAAGGGACTCCTGTCAAAATAAGCAACTTATCTAAAGGGATTTTAGATCTAGTGCATTAAGAGGAACAACACACCCTCCGTATTTGATTTTTTTGATATGCCTCTAGATATTATGGCACCATTGCGATGTTATGTTTTTTATCTATTGGAGTTATGATCATTATACTAACCACATAATAATAGATATGGATATGTTTATCTCCCCTCTAGGATTTATTCTTGTTTTTTTGTCTATTTCAGGCAGGTTATATTGTTAAATTCCATGGAGGTTTCCATGAAAATGTTGTTGTTCTTTTTTTCTTGTTCTGGGTAGGTTACCTCAGAGGCATGTCACTAGTGATAGCTATGAGAGGAAGCTCTAGTGACGATTGCATAAAGCAACTCATTGGATATTATCTAGTTTGAAACATGAAGCAGTCTGGCTAGAGATTGTATAGATTGATAGTTCAACCAGTTATGGCATAGGAGACTTTCTCACTTGCATTATAGAGCTCTTCCTTCTTTGGGGAAGATGGTGATGAGTCTTCCAGAGATTCATAATGAGCATGATGACATTTGCAGAGATTGTGATCTTGGCACGAATGTCAAGGAATCTTTTTCAAGCAGTGATAATAGATCCAGGAATTTGTGCATTCATATTTGTGTGGGCCTATGAAAATTTCTTCCTTGAGTGGATCTGGTCTCACGGATGAGACAGTGGAAGTGACTATGATAGGTTCTTGAAAGTGACAGGTTGGACACTTTAGGATATTTGGGTGTCCTGGTTACATTCACGTACCCAAGGAGAAAAGGATGAAGTTAGACCTCTCAGTCTGGTAGGGTACAATTTTTGGGTACCATGAATCATTGAAGGCATATCAAATCTACATCCCAGGTGAGAGATAGATTGAGGTGTGCAGGGACACTTCCTTTGAGGAGGAGGTATCCTTTAGGAGATATAGAGTATCTCACAGGCAGATTGATAGTGAGACATGGGAGGTGATGGTGTCTTCTCCCCCTCAGCCTTCAATAGTTCAGAAGGATCCAATTGAGCCCATGGAGACATGGGAGGCGATGGTGTCTTCTCCCCCTCAGCCTTCAGTAGTTCAGAAGGATCCAATTGAGCCCATGGATACATTTGAGCCTATTGATCTAGTTGATCTAGTACATCCTATTGATGTTCCTAGAGATATTGAAGTAGACCTGTAGAGGCATGCCTAGGCTCATTCAGACTCTACATGAGGCAGAGAGATATGCACTCCTTGTGGTACTTTTAGAGATAGTAAGATACCTCAAATATTCTCGAGCTATGGAGTGGCTATGAGCCACATCATTGAGCCTTCATGTTATGAGGAGAAATCTAGTCAGCCAGTATGGAGATATTCCATGATGGAGGAGAATCAGTCCATCATGAATAATGATGTGTGGGATATTGTTTCGAGAACCAAAGGGAAGTATGTGGTGACTTCCAAGTGGATTTATAAGATAAAACATGTAGCTGAGGGGAGCATCGAGAAGAACAAAGCGGTATTTTTGGTCAGAGGATTCTCCTAGGTGGAGGGAATACACTATGAGGATATGTTTTCTCTTATTACTTGAGATACCTCCATTCATATGATTATTTAACTTGCTTCAACCTTAGATTGGATATTACTTCAGATGGAAATGAAGAGAAGTTTACTTAATGGAGAGATTGAGGAAGAGATGTATATCGAGCAACCATATGGTTTTTTTATGCATGGGAAGGAGTCCCATGTCCTCATTATTGGTATGCGAGGGTTGATGGATACTTGATGAGTTTGGGTTTCGGCAAGAGTGTTGTTGATGCTAACCTGTATGATAAGGTTGTTGATGGTGAGACCATGATTTTGATCTTGTACATTGATGATTTATTTTTCATTGGAGAATAGCATATTATTCCTTGTTGAAAGCATGAGTTGGCCTATGAATTTGATATAAAGGATCTTGGCATGATGCATTACTTCTTGGGACTTGAGGTGTGGCATAGAACTAATGATATCATCCCAAGTCATGGGAAGTACACAGTTGAGATCGTGAGAAGATTTGGATGATGGAATGTAAGTCCATAACCATACCGATGATGATGAATCTAAAGAAAATGAGTGATTCTTATTTCGATTCAGACTTTATTGATTCGACTATGTATCGACAACTTATTAGATCATTGTTGTATCTGGTTAACATCAGACAAGATATTTTCTATACACTTATTGCACTTATCTAGTTCATGAGTCAGTCAAGGTAGCTACATTGGGTAGCTATGAAGTATGTGTTGAGATATTTGTGAGCCGCATTTGGATATGGCCTGAGACATGCTTCCAGTGTTAACATGTGACTACATGGATATGTTGATTCGGATTGGGAAAAGAGCTATGTTGACAGGAAGAGAACTTCATGTTGTTGCTTCAATTTTTGGATTTTCCATGGTTTCCTGTTGTAGAAGGAAACAAAATTATGTGGCTTTGAGTACCAAAGAAACTAAGTATATTTCATTATGTATGGAAGTATGCGAAGTAGTGTGGCTTCAAAACCTCCTTGCAGGATTGTATGATTAGATATTGGATCCCACCATGATTCATTACATTTGAGATATGGCGCAGAGGAAAACAGTACTAGTGGAGTACCTTCCTACAAATGAGAAGATTGTAGATGTTCTCACTAAGCCTATTTCCAAGTCAAAGTTTGATTACTTCCGTGATAAACATTTAGACAAATGTCCCTCTCATTAAGAGGGAGTATTGATGGTTGTAGCTTCGTGAGACATTCTTCTATAACGATACTCCTCGATAGAATGAGTTGAGTATCACACATATCGATGGACTGATAATTTTTATTAGGTTAGTGCTCAATGACCTTTGGATTTTAATCCATTTGGTTGTGATATCTCTCCATGTATTCTCTCCAGAGTAGAGGGATGGGTTGATATTTGAGGATACTCACCAGATAGTATCCCCAGGGAAGTGGGTTGGGTCAATGTATGAGTGTGTTGTTCCTTATTCCTATCTTATCCTCAATGGAATGAGCTAGGTTTACCTAAGATGGGTCTTATCCTCAGTTGGACTGAGCTGAGTTCACCTGAGATAGGTCTCCTCCTCAGTTGTACTCGGTTGGGTTGACCTAAGATGGGTCTTCTCTTGAGGTGGATTGGTTGGGTTGACCTGAGATGGGTCTTCTCCACAGGTGGATGGGATGAGTTTATATGTGTGGATTCCCTTGATATTATCCCCACATTAGGCTGGGTTGAATTGGATAATGCTCATATGATATGCAATTAAGAATGACACTTGTCAGAGTAATGACAAGTTGTCCTAGTGTGGCACCCAACGTCCCATGGGAGTAGACCATGAGGACACACCCCTTGGGATTTGACCAAGTGGACACATCATGGGAGAGTATGTCATTGACGATGCATTATGAGTGAGTAGGTCCTAGTGCCACACTATGAACGAGTAGGTGCTAGTGTATTCTAGTAGCGATGAAGTCCAAGAAAAGGTCTACATTGGGTGTAGCCATGTGGAACATGATGATTCTACCAATAGCATGGTCTGCATGACCATGGCATGGTCGGAGGACCATGGCATAGCCTGAGAGGCTATGAGAACCAAAGGAAAAAAATCATGGAGAATACCTCCTTGGATAAGAGGGAGTGTTGATGTTTCTGGTAGCTGTGAGAGGTATTCACCTATGGGAAAATTGTTCATATAGAAGAATATTCCAAGACGTCAAAGGAAAACCACTAAAATAATTAAATAAATCTCAAAATATTTATATTTTTCCAGAATTCAAGTCGGCTTTTTGGAAAAGACAAAGTAAATATGTTTTCCAGAAAGGACAAGTCGACCCCACTAGAAAAATTCCATTGGTCAGTTTAATATCAATAAGGTAGGTGCCCTTCTCATTTGGCACACACTCTCCACTCTAAAATTGCAGCACAATTCTAAGTGTGCCAGTTGCAGCTAAGGAGGTGCATGTCTAAGGAGGCACATGTTCGGTTGGTTTTTATCTCTCAATGATGGTGGTGTGCTAGAGGTGCACTAGTGTTGAGTTATGGTTGGACTCTTTCTTATTGGTTTTTATCTAGTGAATAGATTTTGGTTATTTTGTCTTTGGCATGGATCTTCTCTATAAGAAGGTGTTTGGTTTTCTCCCCTTGTGTAGAAGGGTTTCCCAGGTAAACTACTATGCTCTACTCGGGGGTGACACTTGAGGATTCCTATAGTTGGGTGGAAATTAAATAACATTTCCTATGGAAAAATGAGCAGACCCATAATCTTTTTTTGTAATTTGTGCTTGGTTAATCTTCTTGATATCATGGTTATTCATTGCAATTGTGAACTAGTCTATTATTTAGAAAATTCAACACTAGGTGATGTAGAAAGGGATAATGTCTAAGGGTTTTGTTGATTTATTAATTGTTGGATCTACCCACTGCACGCCAACAGACGTACCATATTGTTTCCAATATTACAACCTATTTCAATTCTTGTTTATGGTTGTGGAGCCTTATTATCTTCCTAATTCAGAGGCCTTTGTTTTCAGTTGTGTTTATACCCCATGAACACTTTACACCTTGAAATCATGTACACTCCTCCACATGGGGGAGCGTAAGGGAGGATTTCTTCTCTTGTGGGGTTCAATGGAGGCATCTGCCTAGCTGGGGGGTCTAGTAGAAAGAGGGGGCTTGGGAGACAACTTCCCCTAATGGGGGCTTAGGGGTGAAGCCCTTGAAGGAAAAATTTCCTTGTAAATGTATATTGTAATTTCATAGTAAATCTGGACCATTCATTATAAGGTTGCATATATGATGGTAGAACTTATGTTAGGGTTTTTTGTCCTAGAAGAAAACCCTGTTTTATGAGGGAAATTTGTTGCGGCTATGGATTATTGTGAATATTGTATTATGAGAGAGGAGACTATGAGAGAAAGAGAATGAAGTTATAGTGGGGGTGTTATAGTTTATATCCCTTCATTTGTTGGATAATAATAAAGGAAGGACCTAGAAATTTCTTTGGTGGACATAGCCCACACTAGGTGAACCACGTATATCTATGTCTCTATTGTATTGTGTATCTTCTGTGTTTTATTTCCGCATTTGTTTTATTTTATTGCCTTGCGATCCTATTTTTCTAACACTTGTCTAGGATTAAATATTTTCTATTATGTCAAGGAAGTATGCATTAATAGGAGAAGGCTTCAAATAAACCACTCTTATGTTTCTCTAGAGGATGATAGGATGATAATTGGTTGATCACATCACAAAATATGTAGGCATATTTTTTAGTACATTCCCCTTCTTACTACTTAATTTTTATTATTTATTTGTGACCTTATTGTTATGAATTTAGATTCAAGAATTCCACAAGGAAGGATGAGTGTGTTTCATTGAGACTCTAATTTGACCTATATAAGGTGTTTTTTGCATACATATAATACCATTGTATTGCAAAAATATGAAAAGGTTGTCTAAAATTCTAGTATCTTCACAGGGTATTTTAATTTCCCCAATGCATTATATATACCTTCACATTGGAAGAAATGTTTTTCAATATCCCCCTCTCTTTTCTCACTAAAATGCACGAGGTGAAATCTTATATGGGCCATTTCTATGCCACTATAAATCTATATGAACTTGCTTGAAAAGTGAATTTAGGATTCCATATGATCTTAGGTTGGTGACCTCTACTATTTATTTGAGTTGTTGATAGTTCTACCATTGAATTGGTATTTCTGCATGGGTATAAGTGTCTAGATGTGCGGAAGTCATCCAAATACTTCGATCTTGATACATTACTTTAGTTAAAGGAATTATTAAAATAAATTGTTTTTATTAATTAATTGAGTTTATTTAATGCAATGCTAAAGTTATTAGCATTAGTGAATTAAATATTAGTCATTGATCTCAAGTGAGGTGAGATTTAATCTTAGCTATCAATCACTTTGGATATTATAGCTAAGTCATAACTAAAGATTATAAAAACATGGAAAGGGTGAAGGAGGAGAAAGTTGATTCATTTGATACTCTTTTGATACAAAGAGAGTTCGATCATGAAGGACTATGATCAAGTATATATTGGATAGATGAAGAGGGACATGCATATACATTTTCGTTGCAAAATCCCCACATTAATCCCCATTTTAATTAATTCTTAATGTAGATATAATGTGTGGCCACAACCAAACAATGTATATGCAAATTGTATTTCTAAATTTTAATAGTAAAATGTGATGACACCTATTGCATGATATGGACAAAGATGGGGGATGATTAATCCAAAATACAAGGGAGGATCTAAGAGACTTTCTAAGAGTGTTTCAAGGGGGAATTATCGATGTCTATTAATTCAACAGACTTCCTAATAATTACTATCGGTATATGAACCTTTTATTTTGTTGTTGAGTGTTCCCAAAGCCAATCATTGAATACATGTAAGAGGGTGGGTGTGAGAAGTCACATACCATATTTATTGGGAGCATGGTGGTTGACTCCAATCAGTTTTGTGGAAGAGTGTAAGTCAAGCAAGCAAGTCAAAGGAGAGCATACTTCATATGGGAAGTTATAACCATTTTAGATAATCAATGATTTTGCATAAACAACAAGAAGAGAGAAAAAAATAATATCTTGGAGTTGGAGAAACCATGGAGGGAGAATTTTAGAGCGTATTTGGAGTATAATGTTAAATATTCAGGTTGTCAATCATGAAGAGTGAACTATTGTGTAATTTCACTATAACCAGAAGTGATTGTTGTTGTTTTTCCTGGAAGTTTTCCTAGGAGTGAGCTCACTTGAGGTTGCTAGTAGTGACATTCCTAGTTACCTATGTGAGAGAGACTGTAATAAGTGAATGGGATGATCGATGTGATAAGATAGGTGAAGGGGTACATTCATTGTTGGGTTGGGAAGGTCAATAAGAGGAGATCTAGTGGAAAATCGAGATAGCTAAAAGTGAATACAAGTGGGTTGTGGGATTTATGATTTGTGAGTGGACAATGAGAGACCACCCTCTTTTGTGGATTTGTATCCCTATATGAGAGGTGACTTCCCATTGATATTTGGAACAACATTTCTACGGTTGGGTGGAACGTCCATCCCAAGCAGCTGGTTGAAGAACAATTTTTAAAAGATAAGTGTTTTATATTCTTTATGTGTTGCATTGTGAGTTTAATTACTGTGTGTTAATGTTTTTTTTAGGAAAATTTATATGTTTATATGTTGAGTTATTTAAAATCCATTCATGTTGATTTATCATGTTGTATATGCATCTTATTAATGGTATCAAACAATAGTTAAATATGTGTGTAATTTGTAGCTAGTATTCTATAAGAATATAAGTTAGTAGAAAAATTATTTTTTATGAGTATTTCCACACATAATGGAGCCCGACTAGGATAGGGAACCTTACATTATGGTATTAGAGTGTATATTTTAACCTTGTACAATATTTTACAGAAAATATATTTTCAATAAAAGAATAGAAAATATACAATGGAAAATATACACATTAAATAGATATTTTTCCCCTGGAATCCCAAACCGGGAAAACCAACATATTCTATATTCATTCATTCGTTATGATATATTGTTTACAATAAAATACACATATAGGAGAAAATGGCATCCAAAGCCCTAACCCAATGACCTGGATTAGTCAACAACTGTAATTCCTTAATAGTAAATAGAAAACCATCGACAAAAACTATGTGTTAAAAAACAACCCAACAATGAACATGAAAATCGAGGTGACACGAAAAACGAGGTGACACAAAAAATGAGGTAAACATATGATAGATTCCCAAGGAAAAACATTTCTCTAGGATGTTTCCCCTGAACCCCTAAAGGAAATAATATAACACATACCCAACATAGAGCTTCTAGTTCAAAACTTGACACATATGGGCCAAGAACCAATGAAAATTTGAGTAAAAATCATAGTTACATATTTTGTTATGTGAGGGATTTGGGGGAAAATGGATAAAATTAGAGAGAAATACCCACATTTCTAAGAAAACATAAAGTTTAAATGCCTCATAACTGTCTAATATTTTTAATGGAGTTAATCGGCAGAGTTCTAGACTTAAAAATCAACTTGGAAGGAAGAAATTTGTGTTTTAATGAACACTATAGAATTAGGCAAGGTCTGATGGATCGATGAACAAGTTTTGTTTTATTTTTGTATCAACGAACCAGATTAATTTTAATATATTTAAAAAATTATAAGTATTTTGGAGTTTGGCAAGTTCTAGCAGAACAATGATCAAGATTTATATTTGGTAGTTGGAAAAATGACACAGATTGACATTTTGGATCCATTTTTGGTCATTTGGAAGTTGGATAATATCAATGGTCAAGATCATTTTGAATGGTAGATCGATCATCTAAATTTATGGGGAATTTTATAGAAAATTTCTAAGTGTTGGAGGTGGCCAAGAGAATTCATCGATAGATGATGGTCATGTCGGCCAAATTGGAAAAGTGTTTCAATCACCGATAGAAATTATCAATGAATGATGGTTAGATTGACAAGTTTGGTGAAGTGTTTTGTTCGACACCAAAAATTGCCACTGGTATATAGTTGGCTTAGCCAATTCGGAAAGGTGTCGGTTCATCCAAGAGAAATTTTCGATCAGTGATGAAGGAAAGAGGGTGATGATTTTTCATGCCACATCAATAGCTCATGCCACGTCAAATAGAGTTTCATGTTAGAGTATATGTTTAACACCACATCAACATCCATGTTTCATGTCATATCGACAAAAGTTCCATGTTAGAGTCTACGTGTCATTTGCATCAACATCCACATGCCATGCCACATCACCATAGTTACCATGTTAGCCAAGAAATGGTCGATGGTTGATAGTTGAGTCAGTCAAATTGGAGAAGTATTTTTGTATGAGAACAAGAATGGTCGATGGTGAATGATTGGGTCAGCTGAATTAATAAATTGTTTCATTTTCTAACAAAAATCATGGATGGATGATGGTCGAAAGTTGGGTCAAAAATTATGGAAACATGTTGCATGCATCCAAAGGAAATTGTCAATCACTGATTGTCAATAGAGTTTAGATCAACAGATTAAATTTTAGTGGATTTTGATATTGACTGTACAATTTAAAAGGTTGTTATAATACTAAAATAGTGAAATTTTCAACAAAAAGTTATAGTTTTTGAAGGTCATAAATCGACAGAGCTATTTTGAGGCCCTAAACAACTTTTTTAGGAGTTCTAATTTTTTAGACTATAAGTTTTTTATGAACCACATATAGTATTATATCAAAATAAAAATGTCTCTAGAAGAACTTTTGAACAAGACATTATGTTCGCAAAATAGAGCTCGTAGAAGAATGTTACAACTAAAATAGTGCAAGATAAAATTTCATGACCAATCTAATTTCATAGGGCATAACTCATTTGTTAGAAGTCCATTTGAGGCACATAAGTAGTCTATGAAACAATTATAAACCATAGAATACTTACATGGAGCCAAATTTTGAATTTGAGTATGTAAAATTTCGCAGGAAGAGAAAGAAGACACTTTTAGCATACATGGTTAAAATGGGACAAATAACCTAAAATTCTCCACACCATAGCTTTTAGTTGGGAGATCAAATTTGAGAAAATGAATATTCACTGGAAATATATAGAGGAAGTGAATATATATATACAACCATAGTTTGAATTGGGTGCTAAACTTTTATCAAAAGTTAATAAAGTAAATTCTATAATAAGAAGTGAGTGGAAATTGCGACATGTGAATGTTGTAGCTTTTCTCTCAGAACTTAGAATGCGGTCTGGGTACAACCATTGGAGAGATGTTTAATATAAGAACATTTCTATTGAATCATATTTTGATTTGGCTCATTATGTTCTTCGTAAATTTATATGAATAATAACCTATATTCTAGTTAATGAAATGTTTTATAGTACGCATGTGCTAAGAATAATTATTACATGCAAATTTCTTGCAAAATTAGAGGTATAGGAGAACAAATTTGGTTCTTATATCAGGAATATAGTTATGGAATAACCCTAGGGATTTTATAGCCATGAGGAGGTAGTTATAGGTCTGCATGTTAGTATGGGAAATGCTAATATAAACTCTAGTGGAAGGAGAGGAAGGAAAGAGCATGTAACTATGAGAATCCTATACAGAGAAGTGCATAGTTATAGGGCATATAATGAAAGGATTATGAAATCTTGGGAATCGATACTTCATAGTCTAAATATGTTGCATTAGGAAGTTAAAAAGGACTCTCACAGGAAGAAAGTATCTAGTTCTAGACAAGTGACAACATAGATATCCCATAGTAGAAGGGATGATCATGGAAATGATAGGCCATCAAGAAGCATGAACATGAAAAATAATTCTCCAAGGATATCAACTAGAATAAATCAAGAACATTCAAAGCTAATAATTAGCCCAATTGTGTCTCATGTCAGTAGATAGAGAGGAAGGCCCGAGAAAGACATCTTGCAAGGTGAACTCAGGAACATCATGCCACCAACTTTCAATGGCGAGAATAGGAAGGGAGAGGTGGTCGAGGAATAGCTATTGGAAATGAAGAAATATTTTGAGCTCCATGATTACCCTTCAAGGGCAGAACCTAGAATTGTATCCTACCACTTGCAAGGAAATAAGACCATGTGGTGGGATTAGCATAAGAAATCTTGCACCTTGATGAGAAAAATATTTCATTGAGGGAGTTCAAAGAATATTTCCAACATAAATATTTTTATAAGAATTATTATGAAAGGATGATAAAAGAGTTATTTGAACTCAAGTTGGGAAGCATGACAATGGATGAATATGAGAAGAGGTTCCTTGAATTGCCGAAGTTTGTTGACTTCATAAGGGGTGAGAAGGTGAAAACAAAAAGGTTTTTGAGTGGGTTACCTTACTTATACAATGAAAAGATACAATATGATAACCCAAAGACTTTGGAGGAATACATAAGGAGAGAAAAGAATATTTATGAGAAGATCAAAAGAAGGCTCATTTTCCAAAAATGTTGGAATGGAAATATGAAGCATAAAAATTATCGTGGGAAGAAATATTGTAAGCCACCATTTTTCAATAACAACTCCCAAGAAAATCGATAAGGCCAGTCAACCCAAAATGAGCACAAGAGTGTAGAGTCATTTGAAAAAAATGCAAAGGAAACAACTTGTACAATGTTGGGGATGTGAGGGAAATAACTTATATAGGGAATTTTCTTACAGAGGAGAAAGAATGAGGTTTGTCCACAACATTCAAGAGGAGGAACTAGTGGAATACATGGGAGGAAACATGTCAAGGATGTATGCAACCTTGAAAAAAAAGCAAGACAAATATCAATCCCCCGTGATGGAAGTGGAACATAAGATTGATAACCATCCCATAGTAATTTTAATTGATTATGGAGGTAGCCACAGTTACATAAACTCTAAAATTGTTGAAAGATTTCACTTGCAAAAGAGTAAGCTTAGGAAATCTTGGTTAGTTCAATTAGCAACAGGGGCTAAGAGGAAGATAAATGAGCTAGTTAAAGATTGTCTGATAGACATGAATGGACTCATTACAAAAGTATATGTAAACATCATACCATTGGGTTCATATGATTTTCTAATTGGCATGGACTAGTTGGAAGGACACCATGTTATCCTAGACCATTACAGAAACAAAATCACATGTGTTGATGAATAAGGGAAGCAAGGAAAGGTTCAAGAATTCTTAGATATATAATTGTTAGAGAAATACCAACTGTGCAGTTGAGAAAGAGTTTCATGAAGGGATGTTATATTTTTGCAGTCCATATGGAATAGGATTCCGAAGGTAAAATTCCAAGAATTGAATACAATCGAGTCTTAAGGGATTTTGAATAATTTTTTGGAGAAATACCGAGACTTCCACCAAACGGAGACATTTATTACTCTATTGATTTGGTGCTAGGACTTTCCCCAGTGTCCAAAACATGATACAAAATGGGCATACTAGAGTTGAAGATGTAGCTTTAAGAGATGTTAAACAAGGGGTATACACACGTATGTGTTCCACCTTGGGGATCCCCAATTCTTTTTGTGAAGAATAAATATGGAACCTTAAGGATGTGGATTGATTTCAAATAGCTGTATAAGGTAACCATATATAAAAAAGTATCATTTGTGAAGGATTGATGATTTATTTGATCTATTGAAAGGTGCAAGAATAATTTCCAACATTGACTTGAGATCATATTATCATCAAGTGAGGATAAATGTAGAATATATCAAGAAGACAAAATTCAGGAAAATATATGGGAATTATGAATTCACGGTAGTGATATTCGGGCTATCAAATTCCCCAACTATTGTCATGTGGATGATGAATGGAGTGTTCAAGGAATTCGTGAACAAGTTTCTAATTGTGTTCCTGGATGATATACTCATTCACTCAAAGACAATGGAGGAGCATGAGAAACATTTAAGGATGGCTCTAAAATTTTTAAGAGAGCATAAATTGTGTGCTAAGCTAAGTAAGTGCATATTTTATCAAAATAATAACCACTACTTGGGCCATATAATTTCCACAGAAGGGGTAACAGTTGATCCAAAGAATATAGAGTCAATTAGAGGATGGACAATGCCAACAAATGTGACAAATTTCATATCATTCATGGGTATTTATGACTATTATCAATGATTAATGAAGGATTCTTAGATATTGCAATCCCATTCACTTATTCGAAAAAGAATGGAGTGTAGGTTGAGTGGAATCTCAAGTGTGAAGATATTTTTCTACAACTAAAAGACATTTATACAACTGTGCCCGTTTTTAATATTTCATACCCAGATGAATATTTTTTTATGTGACTGGATGCTTGAAAGGAAAGGTTCGGTGTATTCCACAAAAGGATCATGTGGTATGCTATGAGTTCATAAAATTAAAATAGAATGAGAGGAATTATGATACACATGGCTTAGAGTTAGCAACCATTATTCATGCATTATAAATGTGGATATATTACCTAATGGAGAGGAAATTTGAGTTAAGTACATACCAGTCTGGTATGAAACATTTTTTTTGACAACCCACATTAAATGTGAGGCAAACTAGATGGCTTGAACTTATGTGTACATGAATTGAAATTAAGCACATACAAGGAAAGGGAAATCAGGTGGCTAATGCACTCATTAGAAGATCTCATGAAATGCATATTGTGGCCATTAGCATGTACACCACATATTTAAAGAAAAAATTTTAGGAGATGCAAATTAAAATCAGAACTATTTGAAAATAAAATAAACATTACAACAAGGTAATTTTCAAATAAATTTAAAGACTTTGAGCTAAAAGAGGATGGGATTTTCATGTACAAAATAAAATTATTTGTGATGAATTGCAATGAGATTAAAAATAGAGTGATGAAGGAAATGATTAATGTTACTTATGTTGGGCACCTAGGATATCAGAAAACAAATGCAGTTGTAAGAAGTCTGTTGGAATAT
>JASDQU010507081.1:15593-39080 GCA_032191745.1 Picea mariana
GCGGGGGGGGGTGCATTATTATTGAGCACTTATTACCATTTTTAATCATAGCATATGAAAACATTAACTTATCACCAACTACATTCACTAATGATTGCATTTAACATGTCATGACCAAATAACCATAAAGAATAACATTCAACAATGCATCAGAGCATACACAATGTACACGATGTTTTTATGTGGAAACCCAAATGAGAGAAAACCACATAATGATTTCTTATATATCTAAATATTACATTCATAGGAAGCACAAAATTCCAAAATTTTTCAGCACCAACTGGAAGGAGGCACCTATTATGAATAATAGGTGTTCTTATTTCACCGTAGCGAATATCTATATATTGTCACCCAGCCATAGGCACAAAGGCCACCCCCGAGCACCTTAACCTTGAAATATTTTTTTTTTATGGAAGTAAACCATAGAATCAATATCCAACCAAGGTAGCATACTTCGCTCAAAACCTAGTGTGGCAAGCAGAAATTCCAAACCATAATCAAAGACCAAGTCATTACCGTAACAACTACAACTCTCCTCTATTAATGTGCACCACTTGTCCTTATGCAGCCATGAGAGTGATTGAGAACAAATGAGCTCTAGCGCCCTCTATTTATATTGCTCCAAGTCACCTGAATGGGCTCAATTCTCTTCTTGGAGGCTAGTAAGTTAATATTAATTATTCTCTTGAGATGACTTCTCTTCTAGGGTTCTTATCCAACATTTTAGGGTATCTCTTGTTTCTTGAAATATTCTAGTCTTGTCAAAGGTCACATAGAGGTTAACACCTCCTGCAGATACTGTAATATAAACACCCCTCCTAGCTAGGGGGGTATTAAAGGAAATGGTCTTGAGAACAAACAAACCATTCAATCAATAGAATCATCATAGACACATAGGCCATCTCATGATCAAATCATGAGCACCATCATCACTATCGAACTAGATATTCTCCATAGAAATCAGAACAATTTCATACAGTAGAGCACAATTGTGTCTATTCATATTAGTATACAACTACTATCTAGTGGTACACAACCACTCCTAGTAGCACATGGATACTAATTAGTGACACATGGTCACTACAAGTGGATCACATCCACCACAGTAGCATACAACTACTTTCCATAGACATATAGTCTCCAAAACAATCATATCATCTGATATCAACCTGCATAAAAAATATCATGATACAAAATTAGTCATTTGGGACATTCTTCCACTCACATTTGTGAGATATTGGAAGAGAATATTCCCTCAGAAAGTTAAACATCATCCATGGGATATCAGAACTATTCTTTCCCATCATAGAAGAATAACTATCCATGATTTTTGAACCTGAATCGTTCAACCTAGATGGCCCATTCTTTTGGCACAATTCATAGTGCAACCTAGAGAGAATAAGTCTTCCCTAGGGAATGAATATATTGACCATTTCCTATGGAAATGATTGTCCTACACAAACCTACAACGTTGAAACATTCTTCGAAACTTCTCACAATTGTGAAATTTGAAAGAATGAATGACCAGAGATTTAGAGCATTCTTCTTCTTCACATCTTAGAGTGACATCCAAGGAGAATGATTTTCCTATAACTTCACCCCATACTGGACACACGGGGAATCATTTTCTATGGTACATCAACAATATGCCGGACCATCATTGTATGTTTTAAACCATTTTTTGAACTGGAAAATGACTATCCATAAGAAATCTTGGACCACTTTTCGAACTGGAAAGTGACTTCCCAACTTGGACCATTTTCCAAACTGGAAAATGATTGTCCATCAAGAATCTTGGACCACTTTCCAAACTGTAAAGTGACTTCCCAACCTAGACCATTTTCCAAACTTGAAAATGACTATCCATATATCAAGAACATATAAGTGATGACTCCCAACCTAGGGAGTAATCACGTCCCTTTCCAATAAGGGAGTCATCTTCATGATTCCATCTTGTCCCTTAAGAATGAAAACGTTTCATCTTGGACATATGATTTACCAAAATATCTATTATTTTCTAGTCAGTGTAGATATAATGGAGAGACACTTATCCTCTATGAACTTTATCATGGAGAAAATAGTACCTGATCTCAATGTGCTTCGACTTGTCATGGAACATCGGTTTCTCTCAGATCCTCACACAACTCTCATTATCACAATATATCATGGTCAAATCTAGAACTTGATCAAACAGGCTAGAACCAAACTTACATAGCCACACTGCTTATGTACAAGCATCAAAAGATGCAATATACTCTGCGTCTGCAGTGTTGATTTCAACATACTTATGTTTCCTGCATGCTCATGATATTGTGGCAAAGATCAAACTGAAATATATCCAAGAAGAACTTCTTTTGTCGTCTTCACTCTGTGCCCAATATGAATTGATAAATCCATGCAATTGTATATCATAACTCAAACATCCCATGAACATATTTCAAGGCATGCTTTGCAACTATTCAATTCTCATGGCTAGGTTCCACCTGGAACTATTTTCATAGAAAAAAAAAATATCCAAATCAATATTCTCCAAAAAATATTAACGAGCCATTCAATTGTCGATATAGGGATGGGTATACTTGATCAAAGTCTCTCCACTTATCTAGGTTTGTCATCATGGGAGTTTTCCATGGATTTGTAGTTCATTATCCTAGACTTCTGAAGAACCATTTCGATACACTTCCTCTTTCATAGGAAGTTTTAACTATGTTTCTACTATACATGATATGCTATGCACCAAGTTGCTTGAATACATACAAGGTCTTATTCCATATGCATATGTGGGTCTCTTTTTGGTATACATAAAAAACTTGAGGTTTCTCTACATATGCTTCTTCTTCAATTACTATGTTGAGAATAATAGTCTTTACATACAACTGATGTAAAATACAACCCATGGGTACTGCAAGATAAACAATGTCTAAGTTAGAGGTATATTTGGTTACTAGAACAAGTTGTAATCATAGTGTTCTCCCTCCTTCTGGGAGAACCCTCTATCCATGAATCTCGCCTTGTATCTATCAATGCTTCCATTTATAAGTCTTTTTCACAATTTCTCACATACATTGTTCTTCATCACAACTTCCTTCCATTCCTTCCGCTTGAGTTCTTCTAGTGGATTCAAATCATGTTGGTAGTATTATGATTTTCGGTATAGTAACTGGTTCAATTTTGTTGTTCTATATTTTATTTCTTTCTTGGAATCTTCATGTTCCTCCTCATGTTCATTTTCAACATTGGATTCCATGGAATATTCTATAGATTGCATGCCCTTCCTTCATGAAGGTTCCAACTTCTTCCTTTCTCCATATGAACATAAATGTAGATCGACGACCAACGATATTCAATTCTTTGTTTCAAATAATACTTATTCTATAGTCAATCTAAGCACGTTTTGCTTATCATGGATGCTACTTACAATTAATAACATGGATAGATACATCATAGTATTCATGTATTCTTCAATTTATCATATCATTTGGGATTAGCTCCCTCCTAATCCTGGCTTCATGCTTGAAAGAGAAATATCTAGAACTTACTTTTTTTTTTATTCTGAGACTGCATGTTTCTGGAATTTTGCAGTAAATTAACTCTCTCTAAGAGAGTCCATGATTCCACCTTCTGTATCTCTCTTTGCTTTCTCCAAAGTGTAACAAGCTTGTTCTGGTTCCCTTTTGATTACTGACTTCCCCCAAGTTTGACTCCCTCCGAGTCTCTTTAAGTTTGTTTCTATCTGTTTTGATGGTTTCCCATCTGGAAATTGTTGCAAGCATTGTGTCATCCTTATAAAATTGTTCTATGATAGCTTCCACAAAGATTGTTCATTAAAGTTTTTTCAACATATTTTAAAAGGGAACCTTCCTGGATCAAGACAAGAAACAAAATAAAGATCCAAGACAATATGTTTATGATAGTAAATAGAAACACGAATAAGGAAAAATATAGAGGAAATTACTACAAGCCTGGAAATACATTTTCATGATATCTTTCATGAGATAACCTTCCTGAGACAACAAGAACAAAAATGTTTCCAATACAACATTTTTCATATGAAGGATAGTTTCCTAGTGGCATTACTAGGATGATCTAGTACAAGAATGAGAAGAATAAATATCTCCAAGAGGAGGTGTTAGTTTATATTTGCAAATAGGTACACAGAGTAGTATAAGATACTAAGTACTTATTTATACTCACATAAGTGATAATAATAAATGTTTCAAACTTGATATGAAAACTAGGAGTCTTGTTATTGTTCCACTTGGATTTATTTTCTTCTGAGACAAGTATCCTTTCCAACTTGTCCCTTATACTTAAAATTGTTAGGATATTTAGACACTTAGGAGTTAGTTAAGATCTACTTGGTCTAATATGTTGTTAGGTAAATCTGTGTTTCTTAGTGTGTTTCTTTAGTATGCATTAGTATGCATTTGTAGTTAGGAAATCTGACGGTCATGATATGTTCCTGACATAGAGTGATCTGATGGTTCATACTCTCCTTGACCTTAATGGCCATTGATCCATGGATTAACACCTGATTGGCCCACGATCTCTATTTAAAGAGCATGGAGGGTCATTTGCCGATGACCGATTGTGAGAAAATCTCTTGTAAAATATCTTTGTAATCTTTTTGTTTGCATTAATAAACTTCTCCAAGTGGTCGTGTTTGTTGGCGCCATGGATGTTTTCTCATAGGGGTTTTACCACGTGAAAACATCGTTGTGTTGATCTTTGATCTTGTTATGTGAGTGGTTACTTAAGGTGTTTGTATACCTATGTTTTCGAACATGGTATTAGAGCATGTTTGAATACACGCTCCTATTGTAGATCGAGATCATGAAGCCGAGTTGTCTCATCTCCATTTTCTGCACTTTATGTACATTTCTGGGTTGTGATAAATGTTCCATTGCACGAAGAGAACTCGTTTCATTCAGTAACACTTTTCATTTCACTTGAAAATATTTTTGTTTTCCCAAGATATGACCATTACAGTCAGATCCGGAGGTATAAAGCCTGAATATGCATTTTTTAAATTTATGCAAAGTTTTATTTTGATTTTATTTCGGTTTGTATTTTTTTATTTCCAGGTTGCTACTCTTTTAGAACTGTGTATTCTCTTTTCCCGATGCCCTGTGTGATATCGAAAAATCCGAAGCAAATAGGAAATGGTGTGTCTTCTAGGGAAGTTAACCAAGATCTAACCCTTGTTGTCATCGAGAAGAGACATTTTTTTTATTGTGTGAAAAGAGGTTTTTTTTTAGCATGCTCTCCAAGGCTAACAACAAAAACAACAACAACAACAACCCCAATCCTCCTTATGAACATTACAATATGTTTTGTTAGACCATTTGGTTAAAACTTGCTTTATTAAGTAAGAGGTCTTGAGTTCAAGTCTCTCTTTTGTTACCTTTTTGAAAAATTCATGCTAAAATTGTAAAGTGTATTTCACTTCAAGTATAAAAGTGAATCACTATAAGTAGCTTTAATATTTTATTCTAGAGTTATTTATTTTGCATGCATCTTTTCTGTTATAAAGTAACTTCATTGTAAAAGTGATTCCCACTTCTCTTTATAAAAGTGGGTCACTTCATAAAGCAACTTACACTATCACATGGTCAGTTGGTTACCGTTTATGCCTCTTTTTTTAAAGGGAATAACTCTCACATCGAAAGTCCGTTTTCAGTGCTGTTTTTTTTTAAATCTCATAATTGTTCGAGCTCTTTCCGTCTATATCATCAGTTTCAATTTTTAAGTCTACATTATCTATAGATTTAATATGTATTATACAAGTAATGTCTTCCTTACGAGCAACTACTTCGAATGGAAATTGCATATGGAAGATTTATTAAGAAGTAAAGGTTTGTACTAAATTACCTTAAGAAGGAAAAATCACCCACTGATGATGATAAGAAAGCCAAGTGGGATAATAGGAATGATGAAGCATGAGGACTAATCAATATGTCCAACTCTCCTGATTTAAGGTACCACCTTCAAGAAATTGATGACCCTGAAGAATCTTGGGACAAGATTGAATCTGTGTTTGGTAAACTCAATATTATTCAAGCACAAGAGTTAGAAAATCAAATATTGACCTTGGGTCCAAGTGATTTTTCTTTCCTTGGAGACTATTTCTAAGTTTAAAACTCTCACAATTTTATGAGAAGAATGTAAGATAAAAATGGAGGAAGAGCATTGCATCTATCTTATTCTTTCTAAGATAGGTAGTGCATATTCTGTGTTTGTATCTACATTTTATTCCATGAGAGAGGTTCTAGGGAAAGCTTATGAAAAACCCACTCTGGAGTCCTTTTGTGCTTCTTTGATTAGAGCGGAAGATAAGATTATACAACTTGGAGTGATCAGCACTGCAGGTACCTCTAACAAAGACTTAGTTGCCCAACAGAAAGATAAACCCAAGTATCCCAAGAAGCAACATCATCGTTACAACAAAAAACAATATAAGGGTCCCAAACCCACTCAAACAGTTTCAGCTTCTAATGGTGACAAAGGAGAAAAATATAAAAATAAGAATACTAACATACATTGCAACTTTTGTGATAAAGATGGTCATGATGAGTTCAAATGTTTCAAGAAGATGGTAGCTTTAGAAGCAGTAATGAGGAAGCACAAAATTAGTATTGATTCTACTTCTTCTTGTTCTTCTCATGGAAATGCACTTTCTGCTTTTGGTTTCTCCTACAATACACCTTCTACTTCTACTTCTGATAAGTGGCTTATTGATTCTGGAGCATCTTATCGTATGGATAAGGATAGAGGCATATTTTCTACTCTAAATGAATGTAAAAACAAGAAAATGTTTGTTGGTGATGATAGATCTCTTAGTGTTGAATGATATGGAATAGTACAAGTGGAAAATGGCCATTTCAATGATGTCTTATGTGCTCCAAGTCTTTCTTGTAACCTTCTATTAGTATATCAAATCACTCATTCAGGTGATGGTAAAATCGTAGAGTTTTCACCTCACCAAGTTGTAATCAAGTATCTGAAAGTTCATAATCATGTTCTTGCAACTGGAATTGATGATGATATTATGAGGTTGTACAAGTTTGACAACTTTGGGTCATCATATTTTTCATTAGTTTTTGTTTCTCATAGCGATGACTTGAGCAAACTTTGGCATGAGCGGTTTGTTCATCTAAACTATCGCTCATTGAAAAAACTATGTAATCAATAGATGGTAACTAGTATTCCTCTTGTTTCATGTAGATATGGTGTTTGTGTCAGTTGTGTTCTAGGAAAACATCATCGGTACGATTTTGAAAAACATGCCTCTTGGCACGCCTCAGGTTGTTTGCAACTTGTTCATAGTGATTTGTGTGGTCCACTTTCTTCTCCTTCTTTTTCTGGGTGCAAGTATTTCTTAACTTTCATTGATGAATTTTCCATATGTACTTGGGTTTACTTATTAAAACTTAAGAGTGAAGTTTTTGACAAGTTTTTGGTCTACAAGGCCCTTGTAGAAAAGAAATCTAGCCATCAAATTCAAAGGTTAAGCACAGATAATGGAGGCAAATGTGTGAACAATAATTTTACAAATTACTGCACTACAAAGGGACTCCAAATGCAACACAATATTCCATATACACCAAAACAAAATGGTTTTGTTGATAGAAAGAACTGCACATTAAAAGAAATGGCTAATTGTATGATCCAATCTAAGGGATTAAGTCTAAAGTATTGGGCAGAAGCCATCAACTGTGCAATTTACTATGTTATTTTCACAGTTGATGGNATGAAAATATCTTTTCCTACGAGCCTAATTCGACATTTGTGCCTTCTTTGGCCTGGGAGCCTAATTCAACGGTTGTGCCTTCTTCAGCCTGTGAGTCATATTCGACGTTTGTGCCTTCTTCTGATTGGGTGTATTCTTCATATGATGACAGTGAGGATGAAAATCCACCTCCGCCTTCTCACCCTCCTCCAGATGAGTCCTTTGAACCCAAACAAACACCAGCTCCACCGCTTCCTAGATGGGTCCATTCAACATGAGAGGCAGCTAATGATCTTATCGGTGATCCTTCAGATCAACATCGGACACGTTCACAGTTCCAACGAGCCTCTTCTATTTTGGCTCAAGTTTCAGAAACTCATGATCCAGAGACATTTGCAGAAGATTTATGTCATTCAGATTGGGATACAACAATGAATGAAGAGCATCATTCTTTAATGGCAAACAATACTTGGGATCTTGTACCTCTTCCAAAAGGAAGAAAAATTTTCAGATGTAAATGGGTCTATAGAACTAAGTATGCATCATATGGAAGTGTTGAAAGACACAAGGCTTGTTTAGTTGCCAAAGGATTTTCCCAAGTTGAAGGAATTGACTATCATGAAAATTTTTCCCCTGTAGCCAAAATAAATTCCATCTGCCTTGTTATTTCCCTTGCTACCTCACATAAATGGGAGGTCCATCAGATGGATGTTAAATCCATCTTCTTGCATGGAGATTTGAAAGAAGAAATATACATGGAACAACCTCCTGGCTTTGTTAAAAATGACTCAAGCTTTGTTTGTCACCTTAAGAAATCTCTTTATGGTCTCAAGCAAGATCCCGAAGCTTGGTATGACAAAACGAAAACCTCAGTATCATAGCTAACTCCTAAGTGTCTAAATATGCCAAAATGGACACATTTCTTATTTCCACTGGATTTTCTAGATGCCATTATGATCCTAATGTCTATACCAGGAAAGTAGGAATCCATCTCATAATCCTTGTCCTTTATGTTGATGACCTTATCCTTACTGGTAGTGACTCAAAACTTTTAAACCATGTGAAAACCAACCTTAAGAAGAAATTTGAAATGAAAGACTTAGGATTTTTGCACTATTTCCTTGGCCTCCAAGTTTTGCAAACCAATGAAGGAATTTTTATTTCCCAATCTAAGTATGCTTGTGACCTTCTTCGTCGATTTCACATGGACGATTGTAAACCAACCCCTTCTTCCTTTCAATCTAGAGTCAAACTTACTGCCACCTGTACTTCTCCTGAAGTTGATGCCACCCTATATCGTCAGTTAGTTGGTAGCCTCATATACTTGACTCATAGCCATCCCGATCATTCCTTTGTTGTTGGTCTTGTTGCCCGGTATATGCAAACACCCCATGAAATCCATTGGAAAGCAGCTAAAAGGATACTTCGTTATGTTTGTGGTACAATTCAGTTCGTGATACATTACAGTTCAGGGGGGAATCCTTTATTGGTTGGTTTCACTGATTTAGATTGGGCCGGTGATCCTAATGATCGAAAGTCTACTGTAGGTTATGTTTTCAGCCTTGGTTCAAGACCTGTCACTTGGACATGTAAGAAACAATAGGCTATTGCACTTTGTTCAGCATAAGAAGAGTACCAAGCAATGGTATTGCAAGTTAGGAATCCATGTGGCTTTGACAGATCCTTTCAGATTTTGGATTCCAACACCAGCATCTGACCAGCCTTTGGTGTGACAATCAGAGTGCCATCAAGCTCACCAAAGACCCAGTTCAACATCAGCATAGCAAACACATCGAGATAGACATGCACTTCATTAGAAAGCTAATTCATGATCAAGTTATTGAAGTGCTCTTTTTCCCTACAGATCAAGTTGCAGACATTTTCACAAAGTCTCTTACAGAAGTGAAGTTTTCCAAACTTTGATCTATGTTAGGAGTTCAAGAAGTTGTCATTAAGGGGGGATAGGCTCCAATAAATCCTTCCTTCTCTTATTGTGTAACTATTGTAAATCCTTCAATCCTATCCCAAGTTGTTCTTAAGGGTGTATGTTAGGATATTTAGACACTTAGTAGTTAGTTAAGATCTACTTGGTCTAATATGTTGTTAGTTAAAAGTGTGTTTCTTAGTGTGTTTCTTTAGTATGCATTAGTATGCATTTGTAGTTAGAAAATCCGATGGTCACGATATGTTCCTGACATAGAGTGATTTAACGGTTAATACTCTCCTCAATCCTAATGGCCATTGATTTGTGGCTTGACACCCAATTGGTCCATGATCTCTATTTAAAGAGCATGGAGGGTCATTTTCCAATGATCAATTGTGAGAAACTCTCTTGTAAAATCTCTCTGTAATCTTTTTCTTTGCATTAATAAACGGTTCCATGTGGTCGCATTGGTTGGGGCCATGGATGTTTCCCCATAGGGGTTTTACCACGTGAAAACATCGATGTGTTGATCTTTGATCTGGTTATGTGAGTGGTTACTGAAGGTGTTCATCCTCTGTTGGAATACCTGTGTTGTCGAACAATTTGATTTCTTGATAGAAAATTGAGTTAGAGAATACATTATCAACCTTAAATTGACTTTTTAGGAGGTGCTCTATGTGTGTATGGTTGGGCGAAAATATTGAGATATTGTCTACGGAGAAACAAACACACCTATTATTTATATCAGGTTATGGGCGCACACTATATTTAGACAATCTAAGAATTGCAAGGTAGATTGGGAGGATTTTCTCAGTTGCAGTTCCAATTGTAGTGAGAGTTTGTTTGCAACAACGAAACCCTAACCCTCATGTTGAGGGACCTTAATTGAAGTGATTGAACTAATTCTTGGATAACCTAGTGCACCCTAGCCTAGCCTACCTCCTGGTACTCTCAGCAAGCCAAAACATCAAGTTTGAGTTGTTCAAATTCAAAGGTTGATCAAGTCAAAGAAGTCATGACTTACTCTGTGAAGTCAGAAAACAAGTTAGAAAGGGTTTCTAAGTTCATAGCATGGAAGACAAGGATTTTCCTCATCCTTGACAAGAATAAAGTGTTGTACATCATGAAAGGTAATATCATGGAACAACAATTTGAAGCAAAAAAAGAGAAGGAACCTCAAAGCGTGGCAGCCATGAAGACAAAAGACCTAGCATGAAGAAAGTGTATGATGTGACCAAGGGAGATATACTAAAAGGAACATTATGAGGAGTACTTACAAAGTCATTCTAATGTTTACCTTCACACTTGGGTAGCAAAGGTATGTACTTATACATGTTATTTTAATTTGTGTTGTTAGCATGTGTGTGTTTGCAGGGAATGTACAAGGGATCTTGTAAGATCCTCAAATTTTAGAATATTAAATTCTAAGTGAACTTTGGAATAAATTTCCATTTTTGGAAAATTTGGATTTGGAAATTATTTTCCATTTATGGAAAATATGAATTTGGAATTTTTATTATTGTAATTAATTATTTGATGACTTTTGGGAAAATATTTGACTTGCCCAACTAACCTCTTTTATTTTGACACATGTGAAAGACAAATTTTTCATAAATTAAATGATGGAAGACAAATGGAACAACCAGGTTAAAAATAGTTTACCATGACTCCATGAGTGGGGAACAGGATTGATTTGCCTCAAGGCTGATTTTTACAAGTGGAAAATGTGGAATTTGACCACTATCATCCCCTAAAAATCAAGGATTTGTAAAGATGTGAATTTCCCAAGGAGGGAAGGAAAGACCTAGACATAAGGATGCATATAAAAACAACATATGGAGGAGGCATGACGTTGCTTAGTATGTTGGGGAAGGGAAATCTAATTGATGAGCACTATGAGTGTGAGGCAAAGGAATTTATGATCTGTGGATGGTGACTATAGATAAGGAGGATCATTCAGTTTTCCCTTATGGACTCATGGTTAGGCTAAGGGGTGAACATGGCAAGTAAACTTGGTTGTTATGTTCTATGGTTGGGTGGAATGTGGTTGTTCCATTTGAATTCCAGCTTCAGGTTTCAGATATGTATATTGATTTGTATTCCTTGTCAATGTTATGATTTTGATTATTAATTGTTAGGAATATGATGGCTTATTATAGTGGAATGATACTATATTGTTTAATTGAAATGTGATGATGGTATATATATATATATATATATATATATATATGTATGTATGTATGTATATAGATATAGATATATATAGATGTGCTTAGACATAAAGAAATGGAAGAACTATTTTATGCTCCTATTAGCCATTAAATATGGTTGTACATGTATAATTAATTATATAGATATAAATATATATATATGTGCTCATGCATAAATAAATGATAGGACTATTTGTTATGTTCCTATTGACCATTGGATTATATCGAATTGTCATTTAAATCTGTACATATAGAAATATGATAGAGAATAGATAAAACAAATAAAAGTTCGAATACATTATTTATTACCACATAAATATAGTGATGAACCAGAAGTATATTATAAAATCAACCTTTGTATTCAATCAATCACTTTTCAAAATATTATTGTTGGAGTATCTTAATCCAAACTCCACAACTTCTTATACTGTAAACAGAGTTGTAAGAAAGTGTACATAGAATCTGGTTATAAACGAAGTTAATGCACGAAAGGACATGGAACTCGAATACCTTTTGAGTAACATGATTCCTTCATATGACTTCACCAACTTGCGCAACCTGCAAAGGAAGTAAAAGGGGGGTTTAGTAAACTATGCTAATATTTTAATTCTATAAAAATTAAACAATAAGAATAAGTCACGGACAATACTTAGCTTGAATCCATCGAAGAACCAGATCGCCACTTGTTATTGTGAGATAATCTGTCCATGATCCATAAGGAGGAGCAGTGGACCCACAACTAACTGATGGGTACCCTTTCAAAATAGAAAAGGGCATCATCATTAATTTCATGTAGCCGTGCATATATTTTCACTTATAAAACATAGAAAACGACAGTAAGAAATTATCATTAAAATAGACTCTGCATAGATTAATCAAACAGGAAGAACACATTAATATTTTATCCAAGTCCTATGTCAAGGACCCATAAATAGAAGAGGTTGATTATGACAAATTCAGTGCTTAAACAAGAGACTTCCATTTAATTCTCCCAAAATCACACAGTGGAATCTTCTGATTTGGGTAGAGATCAATGTGAGGGAAGCGTTAAAGTGATAAGAATTCTTAAGAGGCATATAAGATGCAACCTTTGTATTGTTCACAATGAATCACTACAATTAAATAACATTAAAGTAAGAACCCAATCCCTCCTGGCAAAGAAATCATTTTATAACCAGAGGGTACAAGCAAGTGTCGTTTCAAACGATTAAAATATTGTTTATATTGTTAATTATATGCACAAAAAGTAAATATGAAATCCTTTCCACGGAGTTTTAATATTTACATAGAGTCTAAATCTACGAATTCCCATAGAGGATGAATACTGATATATATCTATTTACATGGAGCATAAATCTAAGAATTTCTAGAGAGGATTAATATTGATATATATCGATTTACATAGAGCGTAAATTTATGAATTCCCACAGAGTGTTAATATATTTACACAAAGAACATTTACAAATATTCACAAAGGATTAATACTGATATATATCTATTTACACAGTGCATAAATTTACGAATTCTCACAGAGTGTTAATATATTTACACAGAGCGTATTTACGAATTCTCACAAAAGATTAATACTAATATATGTATTTACACAGAGAGAAAATCTACGAATTCCCACAGAGGATCAATACTACGATATATGTTTACACAAAGTGTAAATATATGAATTCCCACAAGAGGATTAATACTGCTATGTGTATTTACGTTGAAAGAAAATCTACGAATTCCCACAGAAGATCAATACTGCCATATATATTTACACATACTGCAATTACGAATTTATGAGGGTGTTAATATAATTACCTAGTGTTGTAGGAAAATCTCCCTGTGGATAGGTAGATTTCCTCAAAGAGATAGACCCTAAAATCTAAGACAGAAAGTGTTTAACGTGGACACTGACTTCCTTTCAAATATGTACAAGCTAATGCATGCGAAGGAAGGAGAAAAAAAGTACCTCTTTATCGACATTTGTCCCTGCACGCTTCGAGTTGAGCTCCAATCTTCTGCTCCTCGATGAGGCCTGTAGACAAAAAAAGTACGAGAACCTCCTACTCTATTGATATTAGCTTGAAAAAGATCTATCTATCAACGATAAGTTCATGTAATATTAGACATGAACTAGAAAGAAACATGCCAAGCGTGTCTTATTAATGAGAATAACAATAGCAGTACTTACAATCGTAGATGCGAATGTGATAGCTTCGTCAAGTCCCCTTTGTCTAACCCTTGCTTGAAACATCCACGACCTGGATGATAGCAGATTTACTGATCACTCTCCTTTAGTTCACTGTGTTCTTCCTATGAGATCATAGTTTTCATGCTAGCAATTCTTCCTCCTTTTCACCATCATAGAGCCTGTTTATATAGGTTAAGAGAGGCTTAACCTCTTGAGGTATATTTAGGGTAGGTTGAGGAATTCCCTCCTTAGATCATGGATGTCCTGATTGAACCAAGAATTCGAATGCAACTGCCTTCCAAACTTGAAAGGTCTTTCCCTTATTCTCCTCAACGAGCCAACTACTACCCAGATTAGACAACGCTCCTTCAAAAGGGGCATCAGGGCACTATAGCACTCCCTAGGAGGCTCAAAGGGAGTGCCAACGCTCCAAGAATAGATAGCGCTCCTTCATAGGGGTATCTTTTCATTATAATTCTCCCCAGTAGGTTGTGGGAGAGCGCCAGTTCTCCTAAGGTTGATGTAGGGGAGAGCTCTCCTTCAAAACCTTTGTTTAAGAGCTCCTTTAAGGTGGTAAGAGTTCCTTGACTTCAGTTAATCATTCTCTCTCCTCCAAATCAAGTGTCTGAGGTATTCTAAATGTCTCTTTGGTGTTGTCATCATAGCAGTATGCTTTGTTTGATGTTTGTGACTCTTGTGAATGACATGCGACACTTGCGACAGTTGAGAGGAACATGTGACACTTACAACACTTATCAAAGTGAGCAATATTGAGGTGTAACAGATTGCACCCCAAAGTATTAAGTTAGAGGATGCGAACTGATAACTGAAATTCTTTGTAGTCGTTTAAGCAAGGTTATAGACTCAGAGAACCTAATGGAAGCTGCACACAAACATCCAACAAATATCATGACATGTTTCAAGGCAGGCATACCTATGCTTGGGTGATCAAGACTTGCAAGATATGGCTGCCATAAAATACACTGTGGATCCATAATTGTATTGATGAAAAGGTATAGCCAACAGGGATACAATATGGATCTATACTCTGATGACCTGGATTGATCGTATCCACGAAGAAAACACAGTGGATCTACGAGATGACAAGACATAGCCACGACCAATACAAAGTGGATCTATGTAACAGTGTATGCATCATTTGTCCAAGAGAAACTCCTTCGCAACCTGGGCAAAGTATATATCAAAGTGATCACTCAACCCAGGGTCTTCTTACCAATCCCAATGTGGTACAATTCTAACCATGTGAATAGATGTCCTGATGTCAAACATGGTGAAAACCACTTGATTACTGGTCAATGGTGTGAACCGTTAACAAGTGCGAGGGAGATCACCATTAATGTCAATGATTCCGAAGGTACCCTAGTACATTCCAATGAATGTGAATGGATGAGATGGAGTCGAACATCCATGGAATCATCCGATCAGAGGTCAATGATGTAAACTTACTGTCGAATGTGAGGAGGTATGCCATTGAGGCACGAAGGTCCTAAAGTACTAACTGGTTTCTAAGCCTAATTCCTGGATAATGTGTTGAGGTCGACAGGAATAAGCTCATCTAAGGAGGGCCTTGATGTATCCCCCATCAATGACATGAACTATACATAGATATGTAATTGGTGAATCAAATGGACGTGGGCTGGCACATGTTTTGAGGCAAGATATTTGGGATGGCTGACTCTAGAGGCAGATACTTTCCTTGAACACTAAGGAACAACAACAAAACGTGACATGGACCAAAAATTGATGATGCAGTGGATGTTGTGACATGCATCAGGTGACCCAAAGGAGTGAAAGAAACTCAAAGGATTGGCTCAGTGCAGAGGTTCAGTGAATTATAATGTGTGCAAATGACAAAGTGTCGTGTTCAAGGGCAACTCTAAGAATTGATTGATAATGTTCTCAAGAGACTACTTGGCTTGCTTCTTTCAATTTTTCCCCCATCCAGATAGATGAGTACCTCTTTTTGATTTATTGAGCTCGAGGAGGATAACACATGCTCGATATAAATCACCTTTGGTAAGTTCCTCTTCCTTTGTTTAACGAACCAGAATAAATAAGGATTTGATCCCGTATGGGTCTGTCGATGTGTGTTTTAGCGAGTCCAAAGACAGAAAACTCGAAGGTTTTTAAGGATTATAGAGTTTGGAAAAGAACTTAAAAGAGAACTCTCTAAGTTCCTTTTTCGTACAGTAGTCCAACGAGACCAAAAAATAGATAAACTATCGCTCGAAAGATGCCCTTTCGAACCTTTTAACGAGTGTGAAAGGAAGCAACGTCACTCGACAATCTTTTCATATTTAGAGAGTCTGAAAAGGGTTTAAAGATGACTCCAGGGGGGTTCCTTTTTCATGTGTCCATGCAGGTCCGAAAAAGAGATAAAAGTTTACCCGGCATATTCTCATATTTTCGAGCTTGAGAACGAACCAAGACTATGCTCATGAGTGCGACAAGGTAAATAACTCATCAGAATTGCCAGGAAACCTGCGATGTCAAAACTACAAACCAAGGGTTTATTGAAGCCATTATATTATTAGAGAAACCCATAAATGACTATACCTTATCAAAAATGGAAATTCATAAATAGAAATACAATGAAAATTACATTTACCATTTCATTTTCCACAAGGATTTTGGAGTAGTGGAGATTCTCATTTTGAAGGTGGATCTTGTTTTGCTTGATACCGGAGCTACGGTTAACCATTTTCCTCGTCGTTTGGACCAGGTAGATATTCATATCTCCTTATTTCAATTACATGGTTTAATATTCATTTTCATAGCAGCATTTAATTCAAAAACTGAAGCCCTAAGTTGCCCCAAAAAGATCAAATCGACCTCTTTTAAAAATGATGGAAAAAGGGGATTATTTTTGCATAAAAATTTTAGAAGGTGATGACCAAGGTGCCAATGCCTCAATACCTAAGTGGATGGGTCGCTTTTGGCAAAGAATCCATGAGAAATTCTCACATATGCCCACGTAGCCATAAGGAAATCATTTTCATTTTAAAACATTTTTATTATTGCGTGATGGGCATTGAATGGCTAAGAGAGGGAATGATGATTATAAAAGAGGGCATGGTCTCTTTAAAGAATGTGGGCATTAGGTTTCATGTTTTTTAGATTGCTTTTGAAAATTGACGAAATTGTCAAAACATTGAAATAATGAAATTTTTATTTTTTCTTTTGTTTTGTAGGTGACTTCGGTGACCATGATCGAGTGGAAAGAAGGAGAGCATGAGATTGATGACTTGGATACCTTGCGGAGTCCTCACACATAGGGCGCATTGTGAGCTTGTGGCTTACTAAAATTCTTCAAATTGCAAAAAATGAAGAAGGAGATTTTGTTGCTTTAGCATATGATCACCCTATGGGATGTTGCGGAGCAAGGATTATGGATTGACACACACCTTCTAACTATCGAGTTGGAAGACGTGTATTTCCTGACTAGCCTCTTGAAAAGAGGGGTTCCCATATATTTTTTCAAGTAGAGGGTGCTACCTGAACAAGTAGGCATGTATCTGGCACATCACTGTGTTCCAGGAGCAAGACTAGCAGGGGGTAGAATCCCTATCAAGGATATCCGAGAGCTACCCCTCCAGTCCATTTTGTTTTCCATAACGAGTTTGATGGGAAGTACTAACACACATATGGCATCAAGATCGCAAGTGGCTTATGGTGTACAATGCTTAGAACCAACACTGTTCAACTGGAGTGCAGGGTTCCTTCGAAATGTGAAGGAAAAGGTTTCACGGTACAGGATGGGACATAAGAAGTTTGTTTATGGCTATTTTCTGGTCTCGTTTTTCCTAGAACGCATCCCCCAAATGCAGCCTCAGATAGCACTAGCAGTGTGACCAGTGGACGAACCAAGGATGGAGAGGTGGACTAGTCTGTCTCCGAGGCTAGTGGCGGAGTCAGAGTTCTGTTTCACTGGCGATTTCTTTGGTTGGCTGAGACGGCAATATCTATGGATAGAAGACTTCCCATATGCTGAGTTGGATTTCTACTGGAGCATGGATTTGATTCTACTTGTCGGGGAAGGCTGGGATGCGTCAGGTAAGAGACTGAGCAACACCTTGTCTAGTTTCTAAGTTTTTGATGTATATATATTCTTTTGGGTATATAGAAAAGTTTTTAAAATATGTATTCTTTTCAACATGCAGACAAGGGAGCAGTGCACCCAACTGATATAGCGATACCAGGATGTCGTGGGGGTGATCCAGTTGTAGCAGATCCGGGAGTACCTGTGATAGGTCTCCGGGAGGTTGAAAGAAACCTCCAAGGCTCACGATGGGCATTCCTCCTCTACGGAGGGGAGAAGTGCCTTTACATCTGCAGAGGCACACTAGGGGAGTGCCAGAGAATATCAATTCTCTACTGAGACACATAGTGCGTGCAGTGATATGTTACTCGTAGCACAATGTAGTGCAGGGAGATTAGAGTCTCTGTGGTGATCATGTTTTTTTATGCCTTGTTAGGCGATGTTGTATGGGTTTAAAGACCCAACATATTTCTCTTCTACATACTTATTGATGTAATCAAAACATTTCAGTCACGCTAAATATCTATACAGTTTTGGTTTTTTTACAATGCCAAATGATTTGTACATGATGATTTCTATGATGTGTTTTAATTTACATGTGATGTACAACTTTACTTTCCTTAAATCTTATATGTGGGTGAGATATCGATCCATGATTTCATTAGCTAACGAATCTGAAACACTATTGAGTTCTCTTGGAATGTGTCTATATTCAATGTAATCAAACATTCCTTCAAGACGATGAACTTCCAGGTGGAGACGTAACAGGATAGGATTGCAGATAGCATAGATACGGTTGATTTGATAGACCACGAGTTGGGAGTCTAAGTAAACAATGATATGAGAGATACCTAGGGAGGAGGCTTGGGTCAACAGTCCAATGACAGCATGATATTCTGCCATGTTATTTGTTGCTGGTCCTAAGTAGATACCTCTCGAACTCACCACCTCATCAAATTGGTAAATGACCCATGCTGCCGAAGCAATGTTCCGGGTATGTCGATTAGTGCCATCTGCAAACCTGAAAAATATAGTAAAGGAAGACGTCATTTGTGCATGAAAACACAAGCACAGTCATGAGTGGCAAAGGTAAAGAATCGAGCACGCAAAAGAAATAGACATAGCAAACTAAAATACAATAATGTACAAAGTACACATGCTGGGTAATCTAAGCATAGTACTTTTTAAGGTAAATCCCATTTCAGGGCTCTCCTAGGGAAATTCCATCATGATATACTAAATCGTAGGCACCTCTGTGTAGAACATGCTTCATGATGTAAGGACCATGCCACAAAGGTTCTAACTTACCTGTCCCCAATTTGTCATGAGATTGGTCATAAACGAGGACTAAGTCTCCTTTTGCAAAAGTCCGAGGATGGATGGATTTGTCGTACTGACTCTTAATTCGTTTCTGATGTGCCTCATTAGCGAGAGAAACATCACGATGTGTTTCGTCCATCTTGGATAGATACAAGAAACGTTCTTCTTTGGCAAAAGTATGGGGTAGGAGTTCTACTTTAAGTTTGAGTGATGGAATCTCACACTCGATTGGTAGAATGGCTTCAATGCCATACACCAACTGGAAAGGAGTAAATCCAGTTGAGGTTTTCATAGAAGTGCGATAAGCCCATAGAGCGAAGAAAAGTTGTATATGCCACGATGTCTTGTTTTCCCCTACCATGTGTTGAATCATGGTTTTCAGGACGTTGTTGATGGCCTCAACTTGTCTGTTGGCCTGAGGATAGTAAGGGGATGAGTTTTCATAGCGAAAACCCAATTTGACATGCAATTCGCTCATCATTTGGTTCTTGAATTGTGCACTGTGATTAGTGACAATGGCGCGTGGTACACCAAAACGAGTTATGATATGGTTGAAAAGGAACAAAGCTGCAGTATGACCATCATTTAGGAAGGTAGACATAGCCTCAGCCCATTTGGTAATGTAGTCGACGACGACGATTATATAACTGGGCTCCCCAGCTGAGGTAGGCTTACACTGCATGAAATCGATACCCACTTGGCAAAGAGGCCGATGGCGATAATGGGGTGCAGCACAGTAGAGTGGGTGCATGCCTTCTTGTTAAAGACTTGGCAGGGTGGGCATTTTTTGACTGCCTCGATACAATCTTTTAAAATCGAGGGCCAAAAGTAGCCGGCACGTAGCCGACCAAAGGTGACCGCCACAGGCGCCAAGGTGCCAATAGTTTAGAACGCGTTCAGCCTCCTCGTGAACCAAACATCGTTGAAGGATAGTGTCAATATCGTGGTGATACAAAGTGTCGCCGATGATAGGATAACGACAAGAATGGTGGTGAATACATCGACACTCTTCATGAGAAATGTTAGGCTGGAAACGTTGGGTTTGAAGTTATAGGAGGATGTCTCTGTACCAAGGATCAGAGGTGTTGATGAGGAAAAGAGATTCATCGGGGAGAGAATCTCTAGGTTTGATGTCTTCATCGGCATGAGGGAGAGCACAGATGATCTCTGTAAACACCAGGGACTTTTTGGCTTTGGAATTCATAAATTCAAGATCGAATTCCTTAAGGATAACGATCCATTTAGAATATTTTCCCCCAAGTACTTGACGTGTCAAGATGTGGTACATGGGGTTGGAGTCCGCAATCATCGTGGTGGTTCATAATAAGATGTAATGGTGGAATCTCTGGACAATGATGATGGCTGCCAGAGCCAGTTTCTCTACATGTGAATACCGGAGTTCGGGTCTAGATAAACTCTTGCTCAGGTAATAGATCACATGTTCTTCACCGTTGGGGTCCTCCTGAACTAACACCATTGCAATAGTGGAAGTGGAGGTGGCTAAGTAAAGGATATAGTCCTCTATGTACTTCGGAGGGTGAAACAAAGGCACGTGGGTCAAGGCATGCTTGAGAGCATCAAATGACCATTGAGTGGTGTCATCCCATATGAAAGGGGTGTTTTTCTACAGTAACCGCATGAATCCTTTAGTTATCTCAGCGTACTTGCAAATGAAACGGTGAAGGAATTTTGCTTTGCCTTGCAAACTTTGGAGTTGGGTTAAATTGGTAGGTGGGGGTAAGGCTAGAATGGCCTTGATCTTTAAGGGATCCACCCTAATCCCGAATTTTGGGATCAACCGAGGAGGCGACCTAATTCGACAGAAAAAATGCACTTATGGGGGTTCAAGCGAATATGGTAGAACTGACATCGAAGAAAAATAGCCCATAAGTGATCAACATGATCGGATCGATTGGATGAGTGGGCAGGTAAGTCGTCGAGGTAAGGTTCTGCAATATGCTTGATATCATGGAAAGCGTATGACATGGCCCACTGGAAAGTAGTACCAACATTTTTAAGGCCAAAAGGTAGCTTTTGATAGGAGAAAGTTCCCCATGGGTAGATAAAGGTTGTCTTATGTTGATTAGCAGGTAAGATTTCAATCTGGTTATATCTAGAAAATCGATCCATGAAAGAGAAGATTATGCTCCCTGCATAATTATCGATGATTTGGTCGATGAAGGGCATAGGGTAGTTGTCCTTGGGACAAGCTTTGTTGAGATCTCGATAGTCAACACAAAAATGAATGGTCCCTTGTTTTTTGGCAACCGGAACAAGGTTGGAGACCCATTCTGTCAAAGGGACAGGGTAGATAAAGCGAGTTTTTAGAAGTTTCTCAACTTCTACCTTTATAGCTACGATTTTCTTGGGATGAACCAGGTGGAGTTTTTGTCGAACAGGTTTGACACCAGGGTAAGTCTTGATTTCGTGCATGATGATTAAAGGTTCGATCCCTGGCATTTCCTCATAGCTCCATGCAAAGACATCTCAGAATTATTTAAACAAATCGGTGTAAGAGACCACTTCTTCGTGTGTGCAATTAGAACCAAGGTTAATGTTTTCCATGACACCTTATTTGATCAAAATATCAATAATGATCGTAGTATAGATGTTACCCATATTCCCCTCAGAAAGAGTATCTTGTGTGAGGATAGGAGATTGCAGAGCATCGGTAACATCGGGAGGGAAGATAGAGTGTATGTCTTGGTGAATTTCTTCCAAAGGCAGAAGAAAAGAGGATCGGTGATGGTTATCATCCCAAGGTAGATCTTCAATACTAAGCATTTCCATAATAGATTTGTCAGAAGGAAAAATTTGGGAAATGTAATCGACGATAGATGATAGGGAATCCAACCATGAGGCCACCGAGTAAGCATCAGGTGCCAATAAGTGTAGGTTTTTCGGAGAGGGAGAGGCGGATTGAATAGCTACGTATGCGGCCTCAGCTGGGCTAAGTGGCATGGTGTCACCGAGCACATCAAATTCTAGAGGACTAGGTACAATCCAAGGATCATATGATTCCAAGGATTGATAAGGCATAGTCTAGATCATATTGATGGCGGAAATATGATGCATGGTAGGTGGAAGTGGTGTAGGGAAAGTACCCATGAGGCTATAATCTTACAATAATCCAACACCAACGCTTTCATACGTAACTGGGTGGTCTCCCAAAAAGGGAATGTTGTTGGTGACAGGGACACGAGCGTCGGGTGTACAGAAATCAAGTTGATCGATAGTGACAATTTTGCCTTGATGGGGGAATTGTACACACAGAAACACCGACGAGGCGATGACATTCATAACGTAGAACCAACTTCTTCCAAGTAGTAGGTTGTAATCGAGTGGGGCATCGACCACCTCGACATCAACAGTAACAGTTTTGCCACCCAACTGAATGGCTAAGAATTGTAATAGTCCGTGAGGATGAAAACTTCGTCCATCGAAAGCACGTAACATCGTAGGGGATTTGTTAAGGGTAGTTGATTTTAAGCCTTTCCAACAAGATAAATACATGACACAAGTAGAGGCTCCCTCATCCAAGATAGTTCGGTGGATTTGTTGATTGTGAACAACATCATCGATTTGGAAAGCTAGTTGGTGGGAGAGTTGTGGTTGATGATCATCCAGATTAAACGTGAGGTTATTATATGAATCAGGATCGAAAGTGTCGATAGTAGCTAAGAGTGTTCTGCGTTGGTTGGGACAGTGTTGTAGAACTTCCAAAGCAGACATAGCACATGGTGCTTCAGCCAAATCTTCAACAATGTTGTAGTTTTGGGCAGCCCGTGAACTAGGATTGAAGGTAGATTTCTGGATAGTTCTCTTAGGAGGGCATAAAATGGAGTCAAATGAAGTTTTATCAATATGAAGTGGCCTGGATGGAGGGCTAACAGATGGAGGACTAAAGAAATATGGTAACGGGTCTGGTACAAAACCATTAGTAGTCTTCGGCTTATCAGGTTTAACTGGTGTGTCATATGTCGCAGTACAAGTGGTCAAATTAATCCTATTAAACATGTAAATGTGGGCACTTGTCGAGGCATCATCATGGGATTG
>JASDQU010507081.1:41703-52686 GCA_032191745.1 Picea mariana
ACGAAGTTTCCTAGAACTACTGAAGTATGTTCCATTCATCAAAGATGAGGCTGTCAAGATTCAAAGATATCTGAGTGGACTGCCACCTTCCATGAGTGAAAAGATTCAATATGATGATCATAAGACCATGGAAGAAACAATAACAAAGGCAAAATGCTTGTATGAATAGCAAGGAGGAAGGCCAATCCTTCGAAAGGTTTGGAATGATCAGAGGAAGTTTAGGAAGGAACAGAGGAAGAAGGGAAACAAGCCTTCCTTTTTCAGAAACAGTCTTCAGGGACAACCATCGTTTAGAGAGTCGAGAATGACTGAAGAGGGAGGACAAAGACAGAGAAAGATGCCCTTTCAGTGTTGGGGTTGTCAAGGAAACCACAAGTACAGAGATTGTCCCAATAAAAATGGTAAAGCGAGAGCTATACATACTGTTCAGCAAGCTGAAACAGTGGGAAATATGGACAACAGAATGTTGAGGATCTACGCAGCCTTGGATAACAAGCAAGTATAATTTCAATCTCACATGATTGAAGTGGAAGGTACGATCAACAACCGACCACTTGTTATTTTAATTGATTTAGGGGCTAGCCATAGTTATGTAGATCCTAGAGTGGTGGAAAGTTTTCATCTAACGAGAAGCAAACATGAGAAGTATTGGTTAGTGCAGTTGGCCATTACGGTNTAGGGGCTAGCCATAGTTATGTAGATCCTAGAGTGGTGGAAAGTTTTCATCTAACGAGAAGCAAACATGAGAAGTATTGGTTAGTGCAGTTGGCCATAGGGACCAAGAGGAGGGTCATTGAATTGGCTAAGCATTGTTCAGTGGACATGAAAGGGATGAGCACTAAGGCTGAATTGAACATTTTGCCTTTAGGCTCATACGACTTCTTAATTGGGATGGACTGGTTGGACCAGCACCATGCCCTTCTGGATTGTCGTAACAAGAGGTTTACATGCCTGAACGAGCAGAGAAATTAGGTAACAGTCCAAGGAATTCCCAGAGCCATGGCTGTTAGGGAAATCTCAACCATGCAGCTGAAGAAATGTTACCAGAAAGGCTGTCAATTATTTGCAGCTTCAGTGGAAGAAGCATCCCACAATGAAGTCTCAAATATGGAGGACCACAAAGTACTCAAAGAATTCAAGGACATATTTCAGGAGGTACTTGGACTACCTCAGAAGAGGGATATTGATTTTTCTATAAAATTGATGCCTGGAGCAGCTCCAGTTTCGAAGGCTCCTTACAGAATGAGTACACCAGAGCTGAAAGAGCTGTAATTGCAGCTCGAAGAGCTACTAAAGAAAGGTTACATTTTCCCCAGTTTGTCACCATGGGGAGCCCCGATCCTATTCGTGAAGAAAAAATATGGGACGTTGAGACTGTGCATCGATTTTTGACAGTTGAATAAGGTCACTGGCAAGAACAAGTATCCTCTGCCAAGGATTGATGATCTTTTTGATCAGTTGAAGGATGCGAAAATATTTTTGAAAATAGATCTCCGATCAGGATATCACCAAGTGAGAATAAAGGATGAGGACATCAGCAAGACCTCCTTTAGAACAAGGTATGGTCATTATGAATTCACAGTGGTGCCGTTTGGAATGACAAATGCACTTGTTGTTTTCATATGATTAATGAATGGAGTGTTCATAAATTATTTGGACAAGTTTGTCATAGTCTTCCTGGAAGACATCTTGGTGTATTCCAAGACATAGGAATAACATGAGCAATATCTGAGAATGGTGTTGCAGGTGTTGAGAGAACACCAGTTGTACGCAAAACTGAGCAGGTGCTCTTTTTATCAAAGGCAAATCCATTACTTGGGGCACATTATATCAAAGGAAGGGATCGCTATGGATCCTGAGAAGGTACAGTCCATTCGAGAATGGTCATCGCCAAGGAATGTGGCAAAAGTGATATCTTTTATGGGTCTAGCAGGATACTATAGAAGGTTTATAGCCAGATTCTCAAAGATAGATCACCCTATCACTTCCTTGCAAAGGAAGGAGAAGAAGTTTCAGTGGACTGAAGAATGTGAGAGCAGCTTCCAACGATTGAAGCAGCTGCTAACTAGTGCTCTGATCCTGAAGATTGCAGATCCAAACAAGGATTACGTAGTGTGCACAGATGCATGTAAGGAGGGGCTGGAAGGAGTTATCAGCCAAGAGGGATTTGTAGTTTGGTATGAATCTCGAAAGTTGAAGGAGCATGAGAAGAATTATGCCACTCATGATTTAGAGATGGTAGCAATTGTCCACGCCCTGAGGAAATGGAGACATTACCTCATGGGAAAGAGATTTGAGTTGAGAACAGACCATAACGGTCTGAAATATTTATTTGAATAGCCGACCTTAAATGCCAGACAAATTAGATGGCTGTAGTTTCCATGCGAATATGACTTTGATATCAAGCATATCAAAGGGAAAGAAAATAAGGTGGTTGATGCACTCAGCAGAAAAGTGCACAAATTACATGGTACAACCATTAGCATGTACAGAACTGAGATTAAAGACAGAATTTTGGAAGCTGCCAATGTTGATTTGCAGTACAAAAGTCTTGTAGCAAAGCTACAATAGCATGAGAGACCACAGACCAAGGAAAGTTACACCTTGGGAACTGATGGTTTACTTCTTTATAAAAACAGAGTGTATGTACCCAATGTCCGAGAATTGAAGCTGTCAATTCTAGAGGAGATGCATAACGTGGCTTATGCTGGACATCCTAGATATCATAAGACTATGGCAGTAGTGAAAGGCCATTATTTTTGGTCGGGTGTGAAGAAATAAATTGTTGAATACATCACCAGATGTATGGAGTGAAAAAAGGTTAAGGATGAGCACAGGCACCCAGCAGGGTTGCTGCAGCCTTTACCCATTCCTAAGTGGAAATGGGACGTGGTAAAAATGGATTTCATCACCGAACTACCGAGAACAAGAAAGCAGCATGATTCAATCATGGTGGTGGTGGACAAGCTTACTAAAGCTACCCATTTTATTCCACTGAAAAACCACCCACAGGGCAGCTGATGTTGTTGATATTTTTTTAAAAGAAGTTGCACACTTGCATGGAATTCCTAAGACAATTATGTCTGATAGGGACCTGAAATTCACCTCGAATTTATGGAAAGGACTGTTTAAGGGATTCAGAATGAATTTGAACTTTAGCATAGTGTATCATCTCGATTCTGATGGACAAACAAAGAGAGTGAATAGAGTAATAGAAGACATGCTGAGTGTAACGACCCTAATTGAATAAATGATTAAAGATTATTAAGTAAGATTTAATTAAAGGAATAATTGAGGATTAACTAAGTAATAATAATCTAACTGAATATCACATTTAATGACCTGTGACATAAATTTAAGAGATCAAAAAAAAAGAAATGATATAACAGGAATTGTGTATGCAGTAGAGGGTGGCATATGTAGGGCGAGGAGCCCAGAAATCTCGAGATGATAAAAATATTAATGAAGGGATGAAGGACAGAGGATGGGGGTCGTTGTGAAGTATATGCGTGATTCGGTAGGGAGGAATAAGGAACGGGAAGAGGGGGATGTGCACACCATTCGAAGGGAATGGATGCTGTTGACTGTAATTGTTGAGTCGGCTGTATTGGCGGAGAACTATTGTATTCTGCGGTGAGCATCGAGTTCTACACTATTGTGTTTGGCCATGAGTAGAGAGCCTCTGGACGGTTGTGTTTTGCAGTGAGAAGAGAGCCTCTAGACGGTTTTGTTTTGCTGTGAGCAGAGAGCCTCTGGACAATTGTGTTTTGCTGTGAGAAATGATTTTCTGTGCACTGTTGTATTTTGTGGACTGTTGGCTTGCTGTGAGCAAGGAGAGGAGTTCTTGGTTGAGATTTTATCTACGGAGGCACTGGGTTGCTGGAGGTTTTGGGCCTGAAGGGCCAGGATATCCGTAGATATCCTGGAGCTAGGTAGTTTTCCTAGTTGGCAGGGAGGACAGTAGTTTTGGGAAGTTATTTGCTTGTTTGTGGCAGGATTGATCTGTGTAGTAGTAGGCAACAGGAAAGCAACAGAAATTAGCATCAGGACCAGGTATTTGTTAAGTTATGCATTTATTTCATTCTACCAGAAAATTATTATCCTGTGATAAATCTAAGTTACTGAAATTGCTATTGAAAAAAAAAAAAATCAATATTATGCTGAGGATTTGTTGTCTCATCTTAGAGAATAAATTGTCTATGAAATTTATGATGTTTAGAAATATATGGGCATTACACTGAGAATGTATGTGATGGATAAACCATCAAGGTGGGAAGACTACCTGCATTTGGTAGAATTCGCCTACAATAATGGGTATCATGCATCATTGAAGATGAGGGCGTTCGAAGCACTTTATGGAAGAAAGTGCAACACTCCAGTGAGCTGGGATAATCTAACTGACAGAGCAGTAGGTGGGCCTGAGCTTCTCAAAGAGATGGAAGATCAAATGATAAAAATTAAACATAATCTAAAAGCTGCCTAGGACAGGAAGAAAAGTTACGCTGATAGTAACATAACCCATATAGAATTCAAAGTGGGTGACCATGTTTTCCTGAAAGTGANACTTGCATCTATGACTATACATAATGTGTTTCATGTTTCACTGCTTAAGAAATATGTACCTGATGCTAATCATGTTATCGATTGGAATGTGATTCAGGTGGAACCAGAAGGTGTCCTGCAAGTGCATCATGTGCGCATATTGGATAGGAAAAGCAAACAGCTCCGGAATCGAGCTATAGAGCTTGTAAAGGTCCAATGGACCTGGTACGGTCCTGAGGACACGACATGGGATCATGCAGATGTTATGCAGGCAGAGTACCCACATCTTTTTGAAAATTTTTGAAAAGCTTGTAGATGTTGTGTAAAGTTGCACTGAGGATAGTGCAAAAATAAGGGGAGGGGAATTGTAGTGTCCCCAAGGTTGAGCCCCATAGTAAAACATGTTCTGAAAGGAATTATAATTATGATTTATAGGCTGGTGAGCCAAGTTCTTATAAGCTAGAGGATTATGTGTTGTTAGGCCAGCGAGCCTAAGTGTTGAAGGCCGGGAGCCTGCTGTTGTATATGTAATCATGCAGAACAATTAATAAAATATAAACACTGCCAGGTGCAGGCCAGCCATGATGAATGAGTGAGGGGGGGCTAAGCATCCATAGAGTGGGAAAGGAATTAGGGGCTGGAAGGTGGGAAAAAGGGGCTAAGTGTTGAGCCTAGGGGCTAAGCCTAGGGGGATTAAGCCTGGGAATAATATTTTAATATTATTCCAAAAGACATGTGCATATTAAGTTTTATCCTAAGTTTCTAGCAAGGAGAGAACATGCAAGGGTGATGTGTGCAGGTGGAACGCATGCAGTTCCATGGCTGACAAGTATCAGCCATGGTGCATGCAAATAAAATGACCAGGATGATCCGTGAGAAGGATTCCTCCTTCATTCTAATCGATTGCCTGAACGCGTACGGAGCCTTGGATAGTACGGCCAACCCAACCTCTGCAAGAATACCTCGTGCATTTCTGAGAGTTGGGAACCGGATATTGTCTTTGATAGTGCATGCACATCCTCTGCCCGACTGATCGAACCTATGCGTGGAGGATCTGTTATGAAGCCGAGACCCTGAACCATTCCACCATTATTGAACCAGTGAGAAAGCATGTGTTTTTTCTGAAGAACCAGTCTCACCCTCCGTTCTGATTCATGGATTCTATGTCAACCCCTGAGGGGAATTACTCATTATGCATTCCTGTGAACCATCACAGTGAGGCCTCGAGCCATTGTGGAGCCTGTTTGAGAGGTCATGTTTGTATTTCCAGTTGGCTATGGTGACCACGCAGAGCTGGACTGCACGTGGCTTGATGGCCAGTGCAAGTTGTAATTGAGCCTATGTGTGATCTCTCTCTAGGTGAGGGAGGCGGATGTTGTTGGAAGAGGTTTCTTCTAGAAAGTGTCCAGCACCAGCTTCAGGCTATGAGACTTCCTGATCTGGCCTGTTGTCAAGACTCAGAGAGGGAGGTTAGCACCGATGGACTGTGCTTGTGAAGGTGTATACTCCCGGGTGGATTAGGCATGTGGGGAATGAGAGTCTGATAGTAGTGGGTGTAAGATGGAATCCTAGGAAGAATCCTTCCAGATTTTTATGTGTTGTTTTCCCTGTAACCTCATCCTAGCCTAGGATTCCTTGCCTTGGGGGTGGAGCTTAGTCCCAGCTCGGGGGTGACCCACTGCTGAGCTGATGAGCAGTGTGGTCTAAGGATGGGAGGTTCGTAGAAGGCCTGCACTTGGTTGGTGGAATCTACCACTGTTAAAAGATAAGTATCTGATTATGCCTTAATCATGTTTTGGAGGACTGTGTTGTTTATGTTATCATGATTTCTGTTGTGTATATGAATTAGTATGAAATTCTATTGATTGTTAATTATGGCAGTAACTCATATGAATACTCTGTGTAGAAGGTGTTTATTTGTTTAAATGAATGGGATTATAATACCTGTATGAGTTGTGTATAGAGTGGTGTTAAAGTTTCCGTTTAAGAGTGATTAAGCCTTAGTAGCCAAAAAAGGTGTGCTACACTAACAGTCAACCAAGAGGGAAATGAAATAACTCTCCAAACCCAAAACCGTAAGCCTGGTGAAAATTCTGGGTAGAAAATGCATATGGGTGCAACTTTCAACTCTCAAACAGAGAAAGGAAACCATGAGGCATGTTATTTGCATCAAACAGAGAACACAACATGAATATTTCTCACAAAGGTCTTAAACAACGAAATCATTAATCAACTTAGCGTATAAAGGACCTCGGGTATGCATTGTTGTTTTCTTCATCATGCACCAGGTCCGAACCTTAGCAAAGTGCATCGGCTGTGTTTCAAACGAAAAGAAAAAACTTGTTACAGGACCAAATGGGTGAAAAAATGAACGAATATTTCCTTGAGGGCCTCATTAGAGGAGTAAAAGTAGTAGGTACACAACATTACCTATGACATGTGAAGTTAAGGAGATGGAGAGCCTACATTGGGCGTGGTTTCCTAATTGTCATCCTGGAGGGTACGAGACAGTCCTCACCCTTAATGAACCAGACCATAAGTAATGCCTATAGGATCAACCTGTCATCCACCGTAAATGTTTTTCGAACCATTTCATGGTTGAGCTATGTTAATAGTCAGGTAGGATTTAACAATGTTAGGAATAGGTTTATGCTTGCAGTGCTATAACAAAACCATATTTTTATGGTATATGGTTGTTACACTATACTAAATTCATATGTTGTTATGGCATCCTTATAACATTCCATATGCTAAATGATATTTATATGTTATGGATGTTGTTAGTGTTATGATATTGATATGGTAGTTTATATACAATATATATATGTTATGGATAGTGTTAGGGTTATGGTATCCATATGACAGTTTATATGGTAAACTATATATATATATATATATATATATATATATATATATATAGACTACACACACACACACACACACACACACACACACACACACACACACACACAGATATTGATATGGATGGTGATAGTGTTATGGAATCCACACGATAGTCTGTATGGTAAATGGTGCATATCGTTATGGCTAGTGTTAAGGTTATGGATAGACTATATGACAATTTATAGTCTATATTCTATTACGCATTGTATTTTAGATAACATGACTTGAAATAGACATGGTACTTATGCTAAGGGCTAGGATCCTAGTCACAACTTTCTTAATTATAGATAAATGTGTGTCTCTAATCCAATAACGATGATAACTTTGGTATGCATACAATAATGAAATAAATATATGTCTAATGGATTATGTTTGTGTCATAATAAAATGTTGAAGAGTCAAGGAAATTTAATGTCCCCTAACAAAAAAAAAATATTTGGGAAATTTGGGGTACATTACATATAGTATTAGAGATGAAGGTTACAACACTTGGACCTCAGAGAAAGGCCAAATTATTTTATGTTTTTATTTTTTGTTGAAGAAAAACTAACAAATATGTTTATTGTTACAAACAAAAAAAATGTTGGTCTGTTGTGATAATGTCAGCACATAATGAAGAAGAAATCAAACCTGAAGAGAATCCTAATCAAGGAATTCCTAAAGAACCAGGGCATAACAACGAAGGAAGTTTAGCCACCCATGTTTTGGAAACAATGAAGAACCTCATCATGGAATTACAAGTGTTTAAAGAAGATAATGAAAAGATGAAAAAGTCATAGGAAAACCAGTTAGAAATAAATTAAATGTTGTTGTGCAGTATAGTAACAAAGAAGATCCCAAAGGACAGTGACAAAGAGGAAGAAGTAAACAAAAATTCCTCTAAAAACTCTCGTCATGAAACAAAAAATGAGAACAATTCTTCTGAAGACACACACATGGCAGGAAACAAATAGCTACAGGAAGAAAAATAAATCAAGTACATCACTTGGAAGGTGAATTCAAGAAAATAAAACCATCCACCTTTGACAGAGAATCTAGAACGGGTGAAGAGGTTGAATCATGGCTACTAGATGTAAAGAAATACATCCAGATTAACAATTACTCTAGTAATATGACAATCAGAATGACCATTTACAACTTGAAGGGAAAAAATTGTATCTGGTGGAAAGCCCTGAAATTGATTAAGGGATTGAAAGACAAACAAATGGAATTGTTATATTTTAAGAAATATTTCAAGCAATACTTGTCAGAAATCTATTATGAAATAAAGACTAAGGAATTATATGATCTAAGACTCAGAAAAATGACCATGGACGATCTGATAAATAAATTTCTAGAACTATTCAGATTTGTACCATACATCAAGGAAGACAAAGTAAAGGTACAATGATTCTTAAGGTGTCTACCACAGTCGTACAAAGATAGAATTGAATTTGACAATCCCAAGACTTTAAACGAATTTTTTAGAAAGGCTTGGATGTGCTATGATTAGTACAAACATAGGTATGAAATTCCCAAGGCATGGAAGGACAAGAAATGAGACAAAATGAATCAGTGAAAGAAAGGCTTCAAAGCAACCCCTTTATGGAATATGGAAAAAGGATTCCAAAAGAAGGACTCTCATTCCAACACCCAAAGTGCTCAAGGGGGAGGTAGACTAGTTAACCTGTGAATTAATAAAGTTGGGGATAGCCCTAGAGAACCATTGAAGTGTTGGGAGTGTGGAGAACCTCACTTGAGGAGAAATTGTCCATGCTTAATTTCCAAAGCAAGAACTACAATACATAACCTACAAGAAGCTTCTACAGTAGGATATATGGGCAGAAGCGTGCACATAATTAATGCAGTTGTGGATGGCACGCAAGTTGATCATCAATCCACTATCGTGGAGGTTGAAGGTAAAGTTCATGATAACCACAGTTCCATATTAATTGACCCAGGAGCTACTCTAAGTTATGTTACTCCTGGTTTAGTTTAATTAAAAAAGATCAAGAAAGTAAAGCATGATAAGTCTTGGCTAGTATAGTTAGCAACATGAACCAAGAGAAAGGTAACATATTTTATTACTGAATGTGAACTCAGCATAGATGGTCAAATTACAAAGTTAGATTTGAACATTTTCTCTTTAGGATATTATGATATAATCATTGAAATGGATTTGTTAGAGAAGAATAAAGTAATTTTAAACTGTTATGAAAAGTCACTTATTTACAAAGATGAAAGCAACATAGTTAGGATGATACAAGGGATCAAAAAACCAGTTTCAGTTAGAATGATATCCGCCATGGTGTTTAAGAAATGTATGAACAAAGGTTGCCAAGTTTATGTTGTTCAAGTAAATGATTTGTTAGAAAAGGAAAACAAACCTTGTTTAGAGGACTTTGCAGTCCTACATGGGTTTAGAGATGTATTTGTGGATGATATACCAGAACTACCTCCAATAAGAGAGATAGATTTCTCTATCGATCTTAAACCTGGATCTGTCTTGATATCTAAGGCACCTTATAGAATGAGTTTACTCAAATTAACGAACCTGAAAATTTAGCTGCAAGAACTGTTAGATAAAGAATTTGAGACTATGCATTGACTATCGAGAACTAAATAAGATGACGATCAAGAATAAGTATCCTTTACCCAAAATTAATGACCTATTTGACCAAGTGGGAGGAGAAAATATATTTTCTAAGTTAGATTTAAGGTCTGGTTATCACCAAGTCAGAATAAAGGATGAAGATATAAATAAAACAACATTAAGAACATGATACATACACTATGATTTTTTCGTAATTTTGTTTGGTATTACTAATGCACCAACAACCTTTATGTGTTTCATGAATAGTGTATTCATTCAATACCTGGATAAATTTGTGTTGGTGTTTATCCATGATATTTTGGTTTACTCAAAAATGGAAGAAGAACATGAAGAACATCTCAAAATAGTATTGTAGACCTTCAGGAAACACAAGTTATATGCGAAGTTTGATAAGTGTGACTTTTACCAAATAAGGATAGATTACCCAAGACACGTGATATCCAAAGAGGGTATCGCAGTTGATCTAGAAAATATAAAAGCAATTATGGAATGTCCTATCCCTAAGGATTTAGTAGAAATCATATCATTCATGAGAATTGTCGGTTATTACCAAATATGTATCGAAGGATTTTCTAAGATCATGTATACAATTAAATCCCTACAAAAAAATGGAATAAGATTTACTTGGTCACAAAAGTGTCAGGACAACTTTGATAAATTAAAAGGACTATTAATTACAACACCTATCCTAAGGGTAGCGGATCCCGAATTTTTTTTTATAGTTTGTGTGGATGAAAGCAAAGAAGGATTGGGAGGTGTCCTAACACAAGATGGATACGTCATTTATTACAAATCATGTAAACTGGAAGAACATGAACAAAATTGTGTTAAACATGATTTGGAATTAGCAACCGTAATTCATGCTCTGAAAATGTGGCGATGTTATTTAATGGGGAGAAATTTTCTTCTACTAACCGACAATAGTGGTGTAAAGTTTTTATTCA
>JASDQU010507083.1:11324-37188 GCA_032191745.1 Picea mariana
TATAAAGCCATTGTTATTTCTCAAAATCTCTTCTTTGGAATTTCTCAATAAAACAATTGTTATTTCTCAAAATCTCTTTGGAATGTATATCAATAGAACAATTGTTATTTCACGAACTCCCTTTGGAATTTATATGGGGGCTTGGCTTACTAGGTGGAAATGATTTGGCTATGGCTTCTTTGGTTTGAGTTGTATTCCTCTTTTTTCAATTGGTATTTTTTACCTGGTGTGGGAGACTTGGTGAATGTTTTGTTTCGTCTCTCTGGAGAGGTTTTCATATTGGTCCCTTCAGCATAGGTTCTTGTATGAGTTTTTATCTTTTGAGGGGATGTTATCCTATTGTGATCCTTTGAAGTTTTCTTCAGCTTAGTGGAAGTTTTGTTCCACTTCTCAGGCATTAGTTTTATGCTTGGATTTTTAGAACTGGTCTTTTTTGTGGGTTTCTTACTCTTAGGGAGGCATGGAGATAGCTTTGTTCTATCTCTCAAGCGTGGTCTTCAGCCTAGTGCATCATACCTTGTTTATTCTGGGGGGTTTTACACCTGGGAACGTATTCTCATGTTTTTTTCACTCAGGAATTGAGGAGGTTTAGTTTCCCTCTTTGGTTGCCTCCAACATTTCCTTGGAATTTGTATCTTTGTTTATTTTTTGTCCAAGAATGTGGGTTACTTCAAGGTATCAGTTTACATGGATCCTGAAGATCTCAAATGTGTTACCAGAATTCTAAGACAACTTGAAGAGGCTCTGTCCAATAGAGATATAACTATAAGATCCTTCTTTTCCATCATTAATAACATGGAGAGGAAAATCAAGAGTAGCATGACAAGATTATGGGCATCCTCGAAAACCATGGAGAAAAATTTCCTAAAATAGAAATGTATTGCTATAAGCTTAAGTGTAACATCTAGTACAAGAGAGACACGTGTACCTCTCACACTACAACTTCAATTCCATCCATAGGATAGACTGAACAAAAGCTCAAGGGACAGAAATTGGGTAGCACACTATGGAGTCACCGGATTCGTTAGAGTGTTCTCCTCCTTGGGAAGCAAAATCATCTAAATAACTTTGTTTTATGTTTTGCAAAACCATATATATATTGAATTTTTTCTTTTGTCATTATACTTATAATATCATAAATGTAATCTATATAAAATTGGAAAGGAAATATTTAGAAGATAAGAAAGGTGTCATGATGCAATTAATAGATTTTTTTTGAAACATTAGACAAGTTAGTTTCTTCTGTAATTTTTTCTTTCTTTTAGACCACCTTAATACAAATTCACTAGTCAAAGTTTATATATATATAATATTTTTTTCATGTTTTTTATCATTTTTCCGAACTAAGTTACATCTAAACTTCTTCTCAAGCTCTTGGTTTTGATTTTTAGTTCACAGTATACAGGCTTAATGCTATGATTTTCTGCTACAACAAGACTTTCTAGTAGAGTCGCCAAATACATGGCTACATGTATGCTACAAAATGTAAATTGTGTTCTCCTCGGATGAAATAAAATTTAGGCTCCTAATGGTTAAGAACATGTGTTTCCTCCTTGGAAGTCACAGGTTCAAATACAGAGAGGGTAGGGTATATATACCTTCATAAACTTTGACATTCAAATCACTACGTGGAAAAATCCCTTGTCGCACAAACAAGAAGATCTCATACACCAATTTGGTGTCTAACATGATCGTGATCTTTTATATATATATAAAGATCATTAAATATATTTCTAAATATAAGAATGTTTTGAAAAAGATATCAAAATTCATTATATGAACTTTAAACTTAATTTCATTTTTTTTTAAGTTTTAAATTACATTTTAATTTTAATTTTAATTTTAATTTTAATTTTAATTTAAAAATATATATATTTATAAATAAAAAAGAGGGGAAAAATACAATAAAGATAATTATTTTATCCAATAACGACCAATCCAACAAACTTTATTTTGGTACTCTACTTGAACACGCACACTCTTGATCAACTTGAAACATGTGACATATTCATATAATTTTATAGCAATATTACTTGAACACGCACACTCTTGATCAACTTGAAACATGTGACATATTCATATAATTTTATAGCAATATTTCTTTCTCCTGTAAAATTTATAAAAATGATTGTTCTTTCTAAATTTTAAAAATGTTTTTTTAATATATTTATTTTCATATTATTTATTGTATAAAAAAATTTAAATATTATATGTGTTTTTTATTTCAATTCTAGATTAATAAAATTGTTGGTTTTAATGCAAAATGGATATCGTTATTGAAATAGAATTGTGTAATGTTAACATATACATTTCATCAATCCATAGTGATTCTTAACAATTATCACAATTAACTTTATCATAATTAAGGAAGAGGTTGATTCCATAGCGGCTAGTGGTATATATACAACTAAAGTGGGTTATAAAGTCATGTTGCCTAGTATTGAGCAAGAAGAGGTTTGGTGGTGGGAAAAAATATGGAAAATTGCAACATCAAAATAATCCAATATCTTTTATGGTTAGCCCTAGGAAATATATTTTTGACATTAGATATGATGTAGAAAAGAGATAAAATGTTCCAGGCGTCTCTTAGTTTTATTGGAAAGTGCAGGTAGACATTGGATTTTAATGGCCCAGTGCCCTTATGCGTGTCAAATATGGAAGGATGTGGAAAAACTGATTGGTATTCCTAATGTATGGATGGGACTATCTATTGAAAAATGCTTAAGAAATTGGTTTAGGAAAAAGGAGTTAAAAGCATATGGAACACTCTCATGCTTAGTTCTTTGGGATATATGGCTAGCCTATAATAGCATCTTGTTAAGTGAAATTCAGAAACCTACTTTTCAAGATTTTTCTCGAGTTCATCCAAAATGGATCATTATATTATTTTTCATCTATTTTGTTACTCTATTGGTGGAAAAAATGGATCTATTGGCTTGTAGGGCCCATTTTAGGGGCAGGTCCCGCTTTGGAAATTTGGGATCTAAAGCCTTTTGGAGCCCATATGAGGTCTTAATTGGTTTTTTGGGGGTCAAAACTTTGGAATATTAGCTCCTAACCTCTCAAAACTATTATACACATCTAGATCTTTCCAACAATGCAAAAATTTCCTCAAACAAAGTTTTAATGAAAAATTTATTGCACTGAGAGTAGCGAGGTGCTCTATAGCCCAGTATGAGGGAGATGTTGTCACTATTGGACACAGCGGTATGATATTGTCATTGATGTCAATAGGGTGTAGAAGAATCCAGTATAAACCCAAAGCTAAGAAGGAAGAACGTTAATCGAAGCTCAGAAGAGATAGTGCATTTGAAATAACACAAGAGACAGAGTTATGTGAGTAAAGAAATCCTTTTGTAAAGGATCAAGTTACATGAACCATTCATTCTTAGTTCAAGAAAATCCAGGATCGTTAGATTGAGGTAAATTCAGAGGTTGGGAAGGATTAAATCTCAACCGTCATATCTAAAGCAGTATCATTATGGACCGTTGGATCAAGTAGCAGATAAATAACTTTTCCACTTCGCCACTTCATTGATTATTGAAGACAAGAAAGAATCCATGAAATCCTGAAGTCACGAAATAATGTCAACCATCAATATGGAATGGAAATGTTGAACCATCATATCACACCAAAGGAAATAGGGTGTTCAACTCTGGCGCTGACCACTCTAGGGAAAAGGACTCTGAAACATGTAAGTTTACCTGAAGGTCGAAGCCCCGAAGTCACGAACTCTCGTCGACCATCGGATCATAGGAAGAGTAGGGAAATCCTGTCAACCATTGATCTGGAATGAATATTGTAATCGTTAGATCACTCTAAAAGGAAGAAGGTGGTCAAATCCAGCATTGACCTACTCTGGCGATAAGAAGCTCATATAAACCAAGAAATCTCGAACTTCGGAGCCCCGGAATTAACAGAAGTCATCGATCAAGACAAGAAAATATCTATGGTGATAGATCTATTTGGAACTTCAGCAATGATTGAAGGATGGTATAAAAGTGCCAAAACTCCCAAATCCACGAAGTACCAAAGCCACAAAGTGTAAATCCATGATTAAGGAGGGAGACATGTGGCGGAAGACAAATATGACATGTGACCCAATCGGCTAGTGACAAGTGACAAGGTATAGTTGGCACATTAGGTATACGAAATTCACGAATCAAGGTGACACGTGGTAGCCACTCATCCATTTTCACGTCAACAGTGACATCAGCAAGCCACGTCACTTTGGGACTACATCCTTTGAGTATATCCAACTTCTCCTACTAGCTAAATATCTGAAGCGTTGAAGGTCGAAGTAACAAATTAACGTGTGGTCATTGATCTAAGATCCTGCGGAATATTTCTTGATTGTTGATCAAGCATAGTGGAAAGATAGTGTAAGCAGAGGTGTTAACTGACAGCAAGTGATCACCGTCATTTTATGACTTATTCGCTAGGTAAACCTCTTAAGGGATTTCTCTACTCCATAGTCCTGGAGCCATGAATAGTCCAAGTCTCGGAGTGAACGAGAACCATTCATCTCAACTTCTGATTACATCCTGGCCGTCGATTTGTTTGAAGCCTTTGGATAATCCAGGATTTTCCATCCAACGGAATATTAAATATTGACAGTTTGATCTACTAGTGAATACAATATACGCACTTCGGTGAAATGTACTTTGGGAGGATTGAATGACTGCAAAGGCCAGAAGTCCCAAAGGATGAAGTACCATAGAACTTGGTTCCAGCACCGCTCACATGATAAGGTAAAGAAGCTAAAGGGTATAGAAGTAAATAAGCCCTCAGACGTTTGAATATGGTCCCACATAGAAGAATAGGGGTGGAAGAAGAAAGCTCTAATAAAAAAATGCTTGGAATGGATAAGATCGTGGTTTCGAGCTCGCGGTCACACAATTTTTGGTTGAAGGAAGTGCCTATTGATTAAGACTCAAATTCACAACAATTCGAGATCTATAGACTAATGAACCAATACACAGTCATGATTAAATAAGAGTTAAATCATGAGCATCATGAATAAAGAATAAAAATGAAAAATGATATTATTTAAAGTTTAATATTATCATTTAAATGAAGAGGTGTAATGGTTCAAATTTCAAATAAAGGGACATAATGCTTCAAATCTCACACCAGTTAGAAGACTATATAAACAAGAAAGAATGGTGAGAAGAATGTGTCTCTGCAATCCATATCAGAAGATCAAAAGCAGAAGTAGAGTCCAAGAAGGAAAGCTGAAGATACTTATGCAGTGAGGGTGGAAGGGAGGATCAAGGAAGGATTCATATCCTTTACTAAGTAAATTGTGAAAACAAGGGACTTGGTGCTTCCTAGGGTTGGTGCCCTAAAGACAAGGGATTTGGTGCTTCCTAGGGTTGGTTCCCTAAAACAAGGGAGTTGGTGCTTCCTAGGGTTGGTTCTCTGAAGAAGGGGGTTTGTGTCTCCAAGATTAGGTGCTCTAAAGAGGATTGGTGTCCTTTACAAAAACAAGATTATTCTTTATAAACTTTGCAATGTTTGTTGAAGTATACTTATATAATTGATTGTTTAAATACAAAGTCCAGTGTTGATCAATAGCGATGATAATTAGAATAACAAATTAATTACTAATTGTTTAAAAAGGTAATATCGATTCACCCCCCTCTCAGTATTAGGGTGATGTTAGATTAGATAACAATACATTAAAATAATAATAATAATAATAAAGTCAACTCAATTAAAAAAAAAAACTATTTACGTACATATTTAGATAACAACATTTAAAATTTACACATTAATAAATTTGAACCCTCTCGGTGCTTGATAGATCTAGGTTTAAAATGGATCTACACTGGTGGCTCCCACAAGTTAACCTATCCCATTGACCACCATGGTACTTAGTGGATGCCACATCAACATTCATTACTCACACATCTGAAGCTATTCAAATGTGTACTTTCAATAAGACTATAGAGGGTTTAAAACTAATTGGGTTGGTTTTCATTGATGTCAACCCTTGAAGAAAGTTTGGTAGTGAATTTCAATAGCACAATGGTTTGGGTAATGGACCCAAGTTTGTTTGATGGATAATGGTATGAGTTTTGATATATTTGCAGGTAAGACTATTCTAGATGGATAGTAATGCCATGCCATTTCTGGTGGTATGTGGAACGTCACATAACTCCTCACGGTTAGAGAGTTATGGCCATGTGAAGTTGGAGAACCTTCATGAGTCATCTAGAAGCCCCAAAAGGTCAAAGTAGTCAAAGTGGTTGCAAAGAAGAAATTATTTAAATAATAAAGTGAAGCGGTGAGTGTACTATAAGTCAAAGTGGATACAAAATAAATTATTTAAATAATAAAGTTAATGGAGAAATTACTAAGTGGACAAGTGGTTAGAAGTGGGTTAGCCCTAAAATAAGGAAATTGGGTTAAGATGGTTAGAAGGTAATTTAAATAATAAAGTGAAGTGATGAGTGTACTATAAGTCAAAGTGGATACAAAAGAAATTATTTAAATAATAAAGTTAATGGAGAAATTACTAAGTGAATAAGTGGTTAGAAGTGGGTTAGCCCTAAAATAAGGATAGTGGGTTAAGATGGTTAGAGGTAACCCCTTGAGGGAGCTACATGAAAGTATAAATAAGAGGAAAGGGTATCTCATTTTAAATCACACTTGAGTGTATTGAATATCTACAAGTGAATAAGGTAACCAAAGGATATCTAAGCCGAATTTGAGAGGGAAGGCGAAGTAAAGAAGGCCGAAATTCAAGGGAGGATAAATTCTTTTGATGATGTTTTCTAAGGTATGTTATTTACAGGTCATCTCACCATTTTCGTAATAATTTTGTTTTTTAGAATGATTCGGATCGTGAAATTGGGAGGCATTTGAGGAAACACATCCAAGCAATTGTGATACAAATTTCAGCTTGTGGGTCATTGTATTTTTGGAGTTACACTCCGTGGAAAATAGGGTTTGTGGCTAGTCTTGAAACTAGTCTAAAACATGTGTTTTGGGTAAAAACATCATAACTTATGCATAACAGATCCAAATTTAGTAAGACCAAATGTATTGGTTAGAGTACACTATGTGTTATTCTGTTTACAATTTTCAGATCCATACAACAAATATTTTGTGCGGGGCACTCTCTACAAGTTCACTCTCTAGAATAATCCGGAATTTAATAAGGTATGTCATTTTTGCTATAAATCCTTTTCTAAGAGGATCCAAGTAGTGAAACATGAAGGAATTGCATAAAAGACACTAAAGAAAATTGTTTACTATTTTCATATCTTCATTCATTACAGGTACATAGTTATGATTATTGCAAGTTAGGGTTGTTGACTAATCCAAAATTAGTCATGTGAGACTAAAGTAAAGTTTGATGAAAATGATAGTCTCTTGTTGTTAAAGTTAAGGACGGTTTGCAAGTATGTGATCATATACACCGGGTCTATTACAAAGTTACAAATCAGATTTGGATGATGAAATTGAAGAGGGATTTTGGTTGAGGTACATGTTGGGTACATGGTTGAGACAAGTAGTTGATGAATTGGCACATACATGAGGTGTATAGTTGATGATGTTGGTACATCTTGATTAGTCATAGTTTATGTGTATTTGATGCATGATTGGTACATATTTGGTGCATGTTTGATGCACTCATGGATGGTACAGGTTGGTGCATGGTTGATGCACGTGTTTATGGTACAGGTTGTTTGTACAGGTTGTTTGTACAGGTTATTGTGACAAGTTATTTGTATAGGTTTGGTGCATGGTTTATGCATTTGTTAATGGTACAGGTTGAGGTACAGGATGATGTATGGTACATGTTGGCACAAGTTATTGGTACAGGTTGTTATAGGTTGATTACATGTTTATTGGTACAAGTTTACAGCAGTATATCTCACAGTGATAGTGTGATAGTGATTCCATCCTTCTACTTCTACGTCAGGGCGGTTGGATGGGGAAAGGAAAGGTGGTTGTATCCACCTTCTGGTTGTATCTAGAGAACATAGGGGGTTTTAGCCTCCTTCTGGTTGTAGCCAGAGAATTGGGGAGTTGGAGCTTCCCTCAGGTTGTAGCCTGAGAAACTAGGGGGTTGTAGCCTCCTTCTGGTTGTAGCTAGAGAATTGGGGAGTTGGAGCTTCCCTCGGGTTGTAGCCTAAGAAACTAGGGGGTTGGAGCCTCCTTCCATTTCCAGCTGGAAAACAAAGGAAGTTGGTGCTTCCAATGAATGTAATTCTTAAAGACATATAAGAAAAAACATTATATGGTTTTCTCCCGCTTTGGGTTTCCACGTAAAAACATCGATGTACTGTGTATGTGTATGATTGCTCATTTGTTCATTGTTTATTTACTCTGCAATTAGTGGATGATAATGTTACATTGATATAATACTTGCATTATATGGTTAAAAATGATTAAATTTCTCTATTATTTATTCACCCCCCCTCTCAGTAATCCAACAATTGGTTTCAGAGCAGGTTCCTTCAAGAAACGGTTTAACCACTAGAAGGAGATCATGGATTATTCTGAGAATGGAGTACCATTGTTCAATGGCCATAATGGTTTAAAGTATGAGATGTGGAGTGGAAGGACGAAAGTGTTTTTACAGGCACAGGGTTATTATATTTGGCTATCAGTCATTACAGGATATGATAGTTCAAAAAGGGCAAAGACTGCAGCCAAGAAGGAATTGAAGAAGACTAACAAAATAGAAATGGATTTCATCTTGGAAGGATTACCTATTCCGGTAAGAGAAAAGGTTGGTAAATGTTCATCAGCCAAAGAACTTTGAGATAAGTTGCATGATATATAGTCTTCACCCATCGCATATTCAGAAAATGCCAAAGAAGATGTAGGTACAAATCAAGAAGAAATATGTTCACCATGTCAAATAGATTCAGAAGATGAAGAGTACATAATCACCAGAGGTATGTTGTTTTTCTTTAATTGTGAAAAATGCAGACATATTGAAATAGAACTCCATGAAGTAAATGAGATAGAAAAGCTAATTGAAAAGGAAGACAATTGTGAAGCATAATTGATTATTGCTTTAGATGAACTAAAAGAAGAAAACAAGTCACTCAAGAAAGAATTGGTGAAACAAAAGGAAAGTGTTCACATTTTTTAAGAAGCCCAATAGGTCATCGAAAACTTAAGAACTTAGCTAGAAGAAGCCAGAAAGATCAAAGAAAATCTTGAATATCAAAAGCAGTATTTGGAAGCCAACATAGTAGCACAAAAGGAAGAAGCAGAAACGAGAGAGAATATATTGACAGATCATCTTAAGGAAAGAACTAACGATCTAAACTAGCTTGAGGCGGAGGTTGGTCAAGAAGAGAAAGGACTTGAAGAAGAAATAATCACATTAAAAATTCATCTTGAAAAAGCGAAAAGAACATAAGAAGTCATGAAGTGTCAGATAATGAAGAAAGAAGAAGAGGTTGAGAAGCTTGAAGAAGAAGTTGTCACATTGAGAAGTGAAATCATCAAGCTCAACAAGAAATTTGAAGAGACAGAAACATCCACATCAGTTATAGAGAATGAAGAGAAGCAATCTAGGTTGCAAGAAAAGAAGAATGAAGAAAATAGAAAGAGTTATGCAGAAGTACTCAAAGGAAGGAATCATGGTCAACCAAAATCTAACAAAAATATTGAAGATATATCTTCAAGAAGACCATCCATGTTCAAGCCATAAAGAAGATTCAATCATGATCATGATCAGTCAAGGCATAAATTCAAAAGGACTACACCACAAAGAAGATCTTTCACTCCCAGGTATGCAAATTTCTTTTATGGTCATTGTTTTTATTGTACTAATTTTGGACATAAGGTTGCAGATTGCAGGGATTATAAAAGAAATGTTCAAGCAAGAAGTGCCTATGTGGCCCCACGTAACATTGAATGTTACAAATGTCATAAATATGGACACATAGCTAGTGATTGTAGAAGCATGATCGATACTTCCATGAAAGAGAACATTGATATCAGATATAAGAAAGTATGGATAAGAAAACACAAAGAACAAGTGAACAAAGACCAGGTCCTAGAGATCGCAAGATTGGAAATAAAACGAGATGAAAAAAATTCTACAAAGAAAGATGTCAGATACAAAAAGGTTTGGAAAACAACTGAAACAAAAGAAGGGCAGGTAAATAAGAAACAGGTTCAAGAGATTGTATTTTTAGGAATTGTAGTGAAAGATGAATCCAAAGATAGAAAGAAAGAAGTCAGAGCTCAGAGAGATGATGAATATACCAATGAAGATGATGATGAATACACATCAGAGCAAGAATTGTTCTAAGCCATCCGACTTAGAGACTCCCATGTAATATGAATATTAGATCAAGGGAGTCTATGCAATAGTTTTGATAGACCAAAGAACCATCCTTCGAGTAGCTTGCAGAGTTTGAGTAGACAATTCCAGAGCAGTCAGTTAGCAGAAGTATACTTTGATAAATTAATCCGTTGTAGTAGTGAAGACCTCATGATAGTATAGTGATAATTGGGTCATCATTATGGACAATTGTGCAGTAGAGTCTTGGACAGTATGGACAGAGATGGATTCGTAAGAACACTTAGCAGGTTTGGACGTATATATGACAATGGATGAGAGCATCGATTCATAGATTGGTTCAGAGACAAAGGAACATTATCATAATGGATAATAATGACATGGGAAATGGCTCGAACAATGCTAATGCATTCCAAATTGACAGATATTTTTTGGACACATGCAGTGCATACAGTAGTTCACATTAAAAACAAAGTAATGCTCAGAAAAGGAAGTGCAGACAACAACCTCTACATCAAGGTAACTCAAGATGATATTTTATTAATTGAATTTTATGTTGATGATATTATTTTTGGAAGTACTGATGACAGGTTAAGCCGGAAATTTGCAAAGGATATGCGGAATGAATTTGAAATGTCATTACTCAAAAAACTATCCTTATTTTTGGGTCTTCAGATACATCAAAGAAACTGAGGAATTTTTAATTCTCATACTAAGTATATCAGAGAAATGTTAAAGAGGTTTGGAATGGAATATGGCAAACTCGTTACCACTCCTATGCAAACTAGTTGCAAGTTGAGAAAAGATGATGATTCAAAGTCTACAGACTAGAGGCAATACAAATCAATGATTGGTAGCTTACTATATGTGACAACATCTAGACCAAATGTAATGCAGGTAGTTGGACATGTAGCACAATTTCAAGCAGCTCCAAAGGAATCGCATGTCTTAGCAATAAAAGGGATTTTCAGATATCTCAAAGGAACAAAAGAGTTTGGATTATGGTATCCAAAAGCAAAGGATCTATCACTTATTGCTTACACATATGCAGATTGGGAAGGTTGCATTAATGATTGACTAAGCACCAGTGGAGAAGGGTTCTACTTGGGTGAGTGTTTAGTATCATGGCTAAGCAAGAAACAATCATCAGTATCCTTATATACAGTCAAAGCATCATATATTGCAGCAGCAACATGTTGTACATAGGTTCTATGGATGAAACAAACTCTAACAGATATACAGGTTGAGTATGATGAGCCCATTCCAATCTATTATGATAATACAAGATCCATAAGTATCTCAAAGAAACCGGTGATTCACTCCAAGACGAAGCACATTCCAATCAAGTATCACTTTCTACGGGAACAGGTTGCAAAGAAGAAAATCAAAGTTAAGTATGTGGGCACAAAAGAACAAGTGGCATACATCTTTATAACATCGCTTCCATAGGAATCCTTTGAGTATCTTCACCAGAGACTATGAGTAATTTCTACTCCAAAATGAATGTTTTTGAATGAATATCTTATATGCCTTAGATTTACATGAGGAAGCACCATAGAGAGGACAGTTCAGGTTGGGAGATCAGTTTCAGGAAGAGTTCAGTCAAGGGGAGTATCCCCAAGGACAATTCAGTTAGGGGGAGAAGCCCCGGATGGAAATATACCTTTGCCATTGATGACAAAGGGGGAGATATTTATCATATGCAGAGCACATAGGCATGGTTCTAGGGGGAGCGATGGTCACAGGGGGAGCAAGAGTGACATGACTTCAGTATTTCGTCAGAGTGTTTCCATAAATTCCAAAGGGGGATATTGTTGATTAATTGGGTTGGTTTTCATTGTTGTCGACCCTTGAAGAAATTCTGGTAGTGAATTCTGGTAGCACAATGGTTTGGGTAATGGACCCAAGTTTGTTTGATGGTTAATGGTATGAGTTTTGATATATTTGCAAGTAAGACTATTCTATATGGATAGTACATGTCATGCAATTTTCGGTGGTATGTGGAACGTCACATAACTCCTCATGGTTAGAGAGTTATGACCATGTGAAGTTGGAGAACCCCCATGAGTCATCTAGAAGCCCCAAAAGGTCAAAGTAGTCAAAGTGGTTGCAAAGAAGAAATTATTTAAATAATAAAGTGAAGTGATGAGTGTACTATAAGTCAAAGTGGATACAAAAGAAATTATTTAAATAATAAAGTTAATGGAGAAATTACTAAGTGGACAAGTGGTTAGAAGTTGGTTAGCCCTAAAATAAGGAAAGTGGGTTAAGATGGTTAGAAGGTAATTTAAATAATAAAGCGAAGTGATGAGTGTACTATAAGTCAAAGTGGATACAAAAGAAATTATTTAAATAATAAATTTAATGGAGAAATTATTAAGTGGGCAAGTGATTAGAAGTGGGTTAGCCCTAAAATAAGGAAAGTGGGTTAAGATGGTTAGAAGGTAACCCCTTGAGGAAGCTACGTGAAAGTATAAATAAGAGGCAAGGGTCTTTCATTTTAAATCACACTTGAGAATATTGAATATCTACAAGTGACTGAGGTAACCAAAGGATATATAAGACGAATTTGAGAGGGAAGGTGAAGTAAAGAAGGCTGAAATTCAAGGGAGGATAAATTCTTTTGATGATGCTTTCTAAGGTATGTTATTTACAGGTCATCTCACCATTTTCGTAATAAATTTTTTTTTAGAATGATTCAGACCATTAAATTAGGAGGAAGTTGAGAAAACATATTCAAGTAGTTGTGATACAAATTTTAGCTTGTGGGTCGTTTTATTTTTGGAGTTACACTCCAAGGAAAATAGGGTTTGTGGCTAGTCCTAAAACTAGTCTAAAATAGGAATTTCAGGTAAAAATGTCATAACTTCTCCATAACATATCCAAATTCAGTAAGACTAAATGTATTGGTTAGAGTACAATCTTTAGTATTTTGTGTACAATTTTTAGATCCATACAACAAATATTCCGTACGAGGCATGCTCTACAAGTTCACTCTCTAGAATAAGCTAGAATTCAATAAGATATGTCATTTTTGCTATAACTCCTTTTCTAAGAGAATCCAAGTAGTGAAACCTGGAGGAATTGCATAAAAGACACTGAACAATATTGTGTATTATTTTCATATCTTTATTCATTACAGGTACATAGTTATGATTATTGCAAGTTAGGGTTGTTGACTAATCCAAAATTAGTCATGTGGGACTAAAGTAAAGTTTGATGAAAATGATAGCCTCTTATTGTTAAAGTTAAGGACGGTTTGCAAGTATTTGATCATATACACCAGGTCTATTACAGAGTTACAAATCAGATTTGGATGATGAAATTGATGAGGTATTTTGGTTGAGGTACATGTTGGGTACATGGTTGAGACAAGTAGTTGATGAGTTGGCACATAAATGAGGTGTATAGTTGATGATGTTGGTACATCTTGATGAGTCATAGTTTATGTGTATTTTATGCATGATTAGTACATATTTGGTGCATGGTTGATGCACTCGTTGATGGACAAGTTGAGGTATAGGTTGGTGCATGGTTGATGCTCTTGTTTATGGTACAGGTTGTTTGTACAGGTTATTGTGACAGGTTATTTGTATAGGTTTGGTGCATGGTTGATGAATTTGTTTATGGTATAGGTTGAGGTACAGGTTGATGTATGGTACATGTTGGCACATGTTATTGGTACAGGTTGTTACAGGTTTATTGGTACAGGTTTACAACAGTATATCTCACAGTGATAGTGTGACAATGGTTCTGTCATTCTACTTCTACGTCAAGGCGGTTGGACGGGGCAAGGAAAGGTGGTTGTAGCCGGAGAACATAGGGGGTTGTAGCCTCCTTCTGGTTGTAGCCAGAGAATTGGGGATTTGGAGCTTCCCTCAGGTTGTAGCCTGAGAAACTAGGGGGTTGTAGCTAGAGAATTGGGGAGTTGGAGCTTCCCTCAAGTTGCAGCCTCAGAAACTAGGGGCTAGAGCCTCCTTCCAGTTTCAGTTAGAAAAAAAAGGAATTTGGTGCTTCCAATTAATGTAATTCTTAAAGACATATAAGAAAAAGCATTATGTGGTTTTCTCTCGCTTTGGGTTTCCACGTAAAAACATCAGTGTACTGTGTATGTGAATGATTGCTCATTCGTTCATTGTTTATTTACTCTGCAATTATTGGATGATATTGCTACAATGATATAACACTTGCATTGTATGGTTAAAAAGGATTAAATATCTCTATTACTGATTCACCGCCCCTCCCAGTAATCCAACAGATTGGTGTCCTTCACAAACACAAGATTATTCTTTATAAACTTTGTAATGCTTGGTTAAGTATACTTATATAATTGATTGTTTAAATACAAAGTCCATTGTTGATCAATAGTGATGATAATTAGAATAACAAATTAATTGTTGATTGTTTAAAAAGGTAATATTGATTCGCCCGCGCCCCCCTCCCCCAGTATTAGGGTGATGTTAGATTAGATAACAATACATTAAAATAATAATAATAATAAAGTCAACTCAATTAAAAAAAAAAACATTTAAAATTTACACATTAAGAAATTTGATCCCACTCAGTGCTTGATAGATCTAGGTTTAAGATGGCTCTACACTGGTGGCTCCCGCAAGTTGACCTATCCCATTTACCACCATGGTACTTAGTGGAAGCCACATCAACATTCATTACTCACACATCTGGAGCTATTCAAATGTGTACTTTCAATAAGACTATAGAGGGTTTAAAAACCTAACATCAATTGGGAGTTGAAGCATGAAAAAGGGTGAGTGCAAGCTAATGATGGTCTCTCATGACGCATTAGTGGCAATGCAAACCTGGAAAAACAACAATATGTTAACTTGGAGGGATTATTCAAGGTACTTTTACAATGAATTTGAATAGGGTGTAAGAAGATGAAACGTAGGAAATTGAATTAGCTTTCTGAATATACAACTTTTATTCATATAAATTTTGAATAACTATGTCAAATTTGAGTTTTTCTAACAGTGGTATCTTATTTTTCCAACAAAATATAAGGTATATGTTTTTGTTCGTGCAGGTGATGAGTACCTTAATGATAGAATTTTGTTCTGAAAACTTGTATACTTGTAAGGAACCCATTTTTCTTCTCTCTCTCTCTCTCTCTCTCGTGATCTATCTCCCCCTTTCTTGAGAGAGAGAGATTAATAGAGGGGGAGAGAGTGAGATAGAGGGATAGGGAGTGTGGGAGAGAGGGGTGGATGAGAGAGAGAGAGGGAGGGAGGGAGGCTCATAGAGAAAGGGAAAGAGAGGGGTGGGAGATAGTGGAGGAGAGAGAGGGAAGGACGGAGATAGAGAGAAATGGGGAGAGAGGGGGGGGAGAGGGGTGTGTGTGAGAGAGGGAGAGAGAGGGAGGGAGAGMAGAGATGAGAATGAGGGAAGGAGGGAGAGATATTTTGAGGGCCTAGAGAGGGATAGAGAGAGAGAGAGAGGTAATGAAGAGTGGGGCATAGAGGGATAGGGAAAGAGGGAGAGATTGTTAGAGGGGAAAGAGAGAGATAGAGAGAGAGAGGGCGGTATAGAAGGAGGAAGGGAGAGAGGGGAAGAGGGGATGAGAGAGATAAATAGATGGAGGGAGAGAGGGGGGGRAAGAGAGAAGGGGAGAGGGGGATGGAGAGGAATATAAAGAGTAGTATATAGGGATAGAGAGGGAGAGAGAGAGGGAGAGGGGAGAGAGAGGGGTGGAGAGAGAGAGAGAGGAAAAGAGTGAGAGGAAGATAGAGCACAAGAGAGGGGGTGTATAGAGAGAGAGGGGGGGGAGAGAGAGAAAGAGAGTGAGTGATATAGGGAGAGAAAGTGGGACAGAGCAAGAGAGAGTGAGGGTGAGACAGGGGTAAATGTATGAGGGGGAGAGAGAGTGAGAGGTGCATAGTGAGATAGAGAGAAAGAGGGATGGGGTAGAGAGAGAGGGAGGGAATGAGAGAGAGAGGGGGGGAGATTAAGTGATAGAGGGAGAGGGAAACAAGGGAGGTGAAAAGGGGGGGAAGAGATCAAGCTGTGAGTAAGAGGGAGATAGAGAGAGAGGGGTAGAGAGAGAGAGAGAGATGAATGGGAGGATACAAGGAGTTGGAGAGAGACAAGGAGAGAGAGGTAAAGAGAGAAGGGGGTAGAAAGGGGAAGGGAGAGAGAGGGAAGGGGAGGGAGAGGGAGAGTGTGTGAGAGAGATAAAATTAGAGGGAAGGAAGGAAAAAGGGAGGGAGAGAGATTGTGGCACTAGGGGGATGAGGTAGGGAAGGGGAGAGAGAGAAAGAGAGAAAGAGGTAAAGAGAGATATGGGGGAATAGGTGGGGAGAGACAAAGGGAAAGAGGGAGAGAGTGAACAAGGGGTTTTCGAACCTGTCACATCAGGAATGCGTGTGTGTTCCTAGAAATGTGCATGCATTCCCGTGATTGCACATTCCTTCTCACCCCATTGCCACTTTATCATCCACCAACTTCATGCACTCCCCCAAAAACCCTAACTCTAACCCTATATAGCTATCAACCTATGTTAAATACTGGGTTGCTAGGAAAGGAATGGGTTCCATTCTTATTGTATTGTTTACTATTTGATATGTGTGCATATTATCTAGGAGTGGGATATTGAAGTAGAAAAGAGGAAATAGAATATATTATGGCAACCATATTGTCCATAGAGTCCATGGAAATTGCATAGTGATTGCATCTTTCTATGTATTTGGATTTTATGATTGACAAGAACAGAGCATAAGGTAGGCCTCACCTTCTAGCAAGGTTTTTTCAATTTTGGGTTTCCCCAAGGCACATCATGTATTCATTGTGAGGATGGTGTGTCATTTGCTTAGATTCTTCCATTTTGGTTCACGTTATTTTAGTATTTCCATGCATTAATATAGCAACATTAAAATCTGAAATGTAAAGTAGAACACTGCATAGTAAAAGGTTGTAGAATATTATAAAATTTGATGTGAAGAATTGTTCTAGTGGAATATCCACAGTAGTTTACATATCATATTGGTATCAGAGTAATTTTATTTTGGGTTTTGTGGAAATTTATAGGATCTAGGAATTGGCCTAAATTCTAAAAACCCTAGTCATGGTGGATGAGTATAGTAATAATCCTTCGAATGAGTCGTGAGAGATATTTTATATAATACCCTAGTTTGACACCTAGATGAGTAATGTTATTATATATAATGAATGGATAAAATATAGATCATTGGAATCTATAATTGGATATTGAATGTTAATATAAATATATCACATGTTGGAGAAGAGGAAGGACAAGAGGTTTAAGGGGCTAAGGGGGAAATCCCTTGGTTAGTGATATAACGTAAACCTTATAACCTTTGATTATTAACCTTTATTATTAGTATTCCATGTTTTATTTTTTCCTAATATTTGGAATTAATTAAACGAAGTAGGTACGTGGGATTTGGAGATAAAATGGTAAATCATGGGACTCTCATGAAACATGTGGAGAGTGCATGACACACAAATATAATCTTCATAATTTTGTACATGCAAGGGGAATTCAAACTATCATTCAGTTGGGAAAATTGGGAGAGTCCTCTCTAAGTGAAATACCAACAGCTTGTTGTAATTGAATTATGCTAAGATACAACCATAAATTATGAACTAATTATGACTATGTGTAAGAGTAATTATTGTTATTAAGAGGAATTGAACTACATTTGAGAATCCCTAGACTCCCAGTAATGATATTTCATTGCTAGCCTATGTCGGAGCCCTATATAGAACCAAGATAGACTATGGGGCAACCTAAGAAAGAAGGGGATCCCATTCCTGGGGTTTTGCATGATGATGGGGAAAAAGGGTTATGGATTGGGACTACTATAGGTGGAAAATTGAAAGTGAACCTAGAAATTGGGTTGTGTGAAGAGAGTTATAACCACCCATAGGTAAATTCACCCTTGTGGACTCATAACCTCAACTCGGAGGTGGCCTCTATTGAAAAGAGATTAAGTGTAGTAGATGGCCTATGGTTGGGTGCAATGTCCTTCTTCTGCAACCAGTTGATGGATAATTTCCAAAAAATAGGATCCCCATACCTAATTTTCTTGATTGAATTATGACTCATTACACAAATATAAATTAGGTATGGGTGTAGTCATTGGAAAGCTAATTCAAAGGGGAATAATTTTGATGGCTCAGATTTTGGAGAAGTGCTTCATAATTCTTTAGATATTAAGAAGAAAGAGGAGTTAGAGATAAAGAAAGACAAGTAAAGAATAGAATTGAAGAATATTGTTGAAGAGGGGACACAAAATATGGACACCTTACATCCATGAAGAATAAGTTAAAGACCTAAATATCAACATAGAAAAGATAGACTATATTGGGCATAGAGAGAAAATGGAGCCATTAGATCTTGTACAAAACTATGCAGAGCTTAAATATGGAGGTGTGGCTATGTAGAGTTGATAATGAAATGATGTTGAAATCCCAAGAGAAGAAAATCATATGAGCACTCATCTACTATAGATCAAATTAGCTGCAAAAGAAAATGAAGAATGGATCAAGTTCAAGGTATGAGAAAGAATGCAAGATTCCACTCAAGAAAAGAAAACCATATAAGATTCATGAACTTAACAAGTTCTACCAAAACTCAAAGGAATCATTACTCACCAATACTTTTAGCCAGGAATCCATGTGCCTCTAAAGAATCACATAGTAACGCAAAAGTATTCCTAATTAGACATCAGAGGAGAAGGTATGAAAAAAACCATTTGCAAGGAGAGATTAGGAATATCAAGCCACTAACCTTTGATGGTGAAAACAATATGGGAGAGGATGATGAAGCTTGGTTTCTTCGAATAATAAAGTACTATTAGTTGCATAAGTATTCTTCTAATATAGAAGCCCAATTTTCCATATATGACCATAGGGAAAAGCTTCTATTTGGTGGGAAAAATTAAATCAAGTTAATCACATCAATGACAGGATTTCTTAGAAATAGTTCAAGAATTGTTTCTAAAAATAATATATTTTTTATCACTACTATGAAATGAAGATGCGGGAATTCTTTGAAGTCAAGTTGGGAAATATGACCATAGAAGAATATGACAAGAATTTTTTAGAGTTGTTGTGGTATGTTGGATATAGTAAAGATAAGGAGGTAAATATACATAGGTTCCTAAGTGAGTTGCATGCATTCTATAAAGATAAATTTTAGTTTATAAATCTAAGATCCTTGAAGAGACAATCAGAAAGGCCAAATACTTGTATGACAAGAGAAAATGTAGAACAGATTTTAAGAAGTATTAGAGAGATAAGAAAAAGGGAAAGAAAGATAGAGGGAGAAGGGATTTAAACATTCTTTGTTCAATAATAGTCCTAATTCATATGAGCAAATCCAACAAGCTTAGAGTGGATGTGAAGGAAATCATTAGGGAAACGAGAAAGGTAGACAATCAAATATTGGGGATGTGAAAGAGATCATTTGAACAAAGATTTCCCTCAAAAGGAAGGTAGAATGATAAATGTGCACCATATCTAGGAGGCAAATATAGTGGAATATATGGACAAAAATGCCCCAAGAATATATGTAGCCTTGGAAAATCAAGAGGAAAATCATCAATCCAATGTGATTGAGGTTGAAGGTAAGATTGTTAATCAACCTATTGCAATTTTAATTGATTCATGAGAAAGTAATAGTTACATTACCCCTAATTTGGTTGAAATATTTCATTTAAAGAGAAGTCAACATGAGAAATCATGGTTGGTTTAATTGGCTACTAGGACTAAAAGGAAAATTAATAAGATTTTGAAAGGTTGCACATTAGATATGAATGGTGCCAGCATTAGACCTGAACATGACACCACTTGGTTCATATGATGTTATTATTAGAATGGATTGGTTAGATGTGAATCATGCTATCCTAAATTATCAAACTAAGACTTTCACTTGTCTTGATGAAGAAGGAAAGCATAGGATGGTGAAAGACATTCTTAGACCCATTTCTATAATGGAGATTTCATCCTTACAACTAAAGAGATGCTTCAGAAAGGGGTGTTAGTTGTATGTAGCTCATGTTGAAGACATAGTAAAGTGAATAATACAAAATCTTGAGCAATTTCAAGTGTTGCAAGAGTATCCATATGTATTTGGGAAAATACCAAGTTTACCATCAAAAAGAGATATTGATTTCTCTATTAATTTGATGCATGGAGTTGTTCCAATATCCAAGACTCCATACAAAATGAGTACACCTAAATTGAAGGAGTTGCAAATGAAATTAGAAGAATTGTTAAAGAAGGGGTATAGACTCCCAAGTGTCTCTCCTTGGGGAGAATTGATACTCTTTTTAAAGAAGAAATACATAACTTTGTGGCTATGCATCGATTTTATACAACTAAACAAGGTCACTTTAGGAATAAATACCATATACCAATAATTGATGACATATTTGAGCAGTTAAGAGAAGCAAAGATATTTTCAAAGATACATTTGAGGTTAACATGCTATCAGATAAATATAAAGGATGAAGACATCAGTAAAATATCTTTTAGAACTAGGTATGGACTCCATAAATTTGTAGCGGTGCCATTTCGATTGAAAAATGCACTAGCTATCTTCATGCTTAATGATGGAATATTTAGGAATTGATTGGATACATTTGTCATTGTATTCCTAGATGACGTTCTTATTTATTCAAAGTTAGAGGAGGAGCATGAAGAGCACTTCAATTTAGTACTACAAGTGCTAGGAGAGCATAAACTATATGCTAAGTTAAGCATGGGTTCATTTTATCAAAGAAGATTCATTACTTTGGACACATCATCTCTATAGTAGGAATAGTGGGAGATCTAGAAAATATTGAAGCTAGTAGGGAATGGCCTACACCTAAGAAAATAATAGAGGTAAGGCCATTCATGGGGCTTGTTGGATATTACAAAAGATTCATAGAAGGATTCTCCAATATCACTTATCCTATTACATATTTATAAAAGAAGGAAATTAAATTTGAATGGACACTAGAGTATGAAGAAATATTCCATTTGTTAAAGGAATTGCTTACTAGTGCACCCATTATTAAGATTGATGACAAAAATGAAGATTTTGTGGTATGTGTAGATGCTTGTAAGGAGGGAATTGGTGGAGTTCTTAATTAGAATGGGAATGTGATTTGTTATAGATCTGAGAAACTTAAGAAACATGAAAATAATTATGTAACACATGACTTAGAACTCGCTACAATAGTTCATGCGTTGAATATGTGGATACAATACTTGATGGGGAGGAAGTTAGAGTTAATAAGAGGCCATAGTGGTCTAAAATATTTATTTGAACAACAAACTTTAAATTCAAATGAAAACAAGATGGTTGGAATTTCTCTATGAATATGAATTTGATATTAAACATATTAGAGGGAAGGAGAATGTTAATCCCCTAGACAAAGGCACATGTTAAGCATAAATCCCCGTGTAAATCTCTAGATATTGAGTTGTTGTATTTCTATTGTTATATTATTATTGTTGGCTAGACCTTTGAATTGTAAATGTACCCTTGGTTTTCTATACATATACCAAGGAGACCTAGTTTTAGGATCATCTCATCATGTACATTTGTTCTATTGTAAAATTAGGTTGCCTCATCAAAGAGGCTTCACATTTGTTATTGGAGACTCCTTCAATCGAGACATATTGCAATTTTTGACATAACATTTTTTTCTAGGATGCTCCAGATAGAGAAATTTTGAAGATGCCTAGGATACATATCTAGGTACATGTAAAAAAATTATGTATTGTTTCATTATACTTTTTGAGATATATCCTATGGAGGTTAGGGTTTGTGACTAGTCCTGAAAAAAGTTTCAAATGAGTCATATTGGAAGTTTCACTATATATTTTTTAGGGAAATATTTCAAACTATGAAACTTTCATAATCCTGAGGAGACATAGCAAAGTACTTGTGGTAAAAATTTTAGTTTTTCGGTTTTATTACTTTGTGAGATATAGGCTGTGGAAATTAAGATTGTTTGACTAGTCCTAAAACTAGTCTCAAATATGTGTTCTTGGTATAAGTGACATATCTAAATCTTGGTAAGTCCAAATTGAGTGACACTAGTTCCTTTTGAAAGAAGACAAAACATAATATTACAAATAAATATTTTAGAATCGAATCTGAAATATTGGACATGTGGAATTCCATACAAGTTTGATATCTAGAAAGGGATAAGAATCAACAAGTTTTGGGAAGGTTACCATAACTTTCACTTGACACGTCAAATTTTGGTTAGACATGTGGAATTGCAGAGAAGACATATCATATTACTACAAGAATAAATTTTAGACTCATGAGTGTTGAAATTTCATAGATACATCAATATAAAGGTCGGCCAACAAGATAGTTTGTTTCAGTGAATCTCCAAAAATCTATCAACAATCATTCCAAGGAATTTTAAGAGATTTCTAAGGGTATTCCTCCTGCTTGAGATCATGACCATGTTATTCATTTGCATCCAGGAAGTGTACCACCTATTAGGCCTCACAAGTACCCATATGCACAAAAAAGTGAGATAGAGCATATGATTCAAGAAATGTTAGAGGTTGCAATCATTCAACCTAGCCAAAGTGATTTCGCTTCACCAATGATGATGGTTACAAAAAATATGGTTCATGCAATATGTTTCTAGATTATAGACATCTCAACAAAATGACCATTAAAGTTAAGTTTCCTATTCATGTCATTGATGAATTATTAGATGAATTACAAGGAGCAACATTTTTTACTAAGTTGGATCTCTGCTCTAGATATCATTAAAGAATAATGAGGTAAGAAGACATTCCCAAAACAATCATTAGAACACATTAAGGTCATTATGAGTTTTTGGCGATGCCATTTGGCCTTACTAATGCACCTCCAACATTTCTAATCTTGATGAATTCTATTTTCAAAGCCTTAATCAGAAAATGTGTGTAAGTATTTTTTGATATTTACTAATCTACAAACAAAATAGTGGGAAGAACATGACATGGTGTTAAAATTATTGGAAGAGAAACATTTGTATGCAAATCCTAAGTGTTCCTTTGGGGTTCAAGAAGTGGAATATATGAGTCATATTGTATCTCATGAGGGTTTCAAATTGGACCCTAACAAAATTAAAGCTATGATGGAATGGTCGTAAAGAATATTAGAGAATTATTAGGATTGACGGGATATTACTGCAAGTTTGTCAAGAATTATGGTCAAATAGAAACACCTCTAATAGTGTTATTAAAAAAGGAGGTGTTTTCTTGGACTCGAAAAGAAACCAAAGATTTTGAAAAGCTTAAGGAGGCTATGTGTATGACTCCTATCCTAGCCACGCCTAACTTCACAAAATCCTTTATTGTGGAATGTGATGCCTCAAGACATGGCATTGGTGCAGTTTTAATGCAAGAATGAAATCCCCTTGCCTTTGAGAGTAACCATATTAAAGAAAATAACTTACTCAAACACATTTATGAAAAGGAAATGTTGGGAATATTACATTAGTTAATAAATGGCACCCTTACCTAATAGGAAGACACTTCAAGGAAAAAACAATTCATGATAATTTGAAGTGATTCTTGAAAAAATAATTATCTTCAAAAGAGAAACAAAAATGGGTTACAAAGATGTTAGGTTATGACTTTGAAATTATCTACAAAAAATGAAAACAAAATATGGTGGGAGATGCACTTTCAAGGAAAGAAGAAGATGTAGAGGGTTTACTGTATGTTATTTCCATTCCACAATTTGATTGGGTAGAAGAAGCAAGGATAGAATGGAAGCAAGATCAAAAGGTATGCAAGATCATTAAACAACTACAAGAGAACCCCAACGAATTAGATAAATTTGTGTGGAATAATGATGTACAGTGGTATCAATATCGCTTATATTTATGTAACAATTCTCAATTGAAATAGAAGGTCATTTTGGAATTGCACAGTTCTCCTATAAGAGTACATTCAAAGTTCTTGAAAAATTACCACGATATAAAGAAGGTATTTTTTAGGAAGGTCTTAAAAATGATGTTCAAAAGTTTGTGGTTGAATGTGTGTTTTTCCAATGAAATAAGGGAGAGACAATCAACACCCCATGTCTCCTAGAAGCATGGTGAAATTATTTGGTGGGAAAAAGAGTTATACTTGTCCAGCAAAATGCGCCAATTCGGGGTCCTTCACAACCATGTATGTGCAATACTGTTCCTGGAAACAATGGGTGGTAATTATAATTTGTTATTCAGTAGTTTCGTGGATGCAACTATTCGTGTTTGGAGCAGGGGAGTGTTGGACTCTGATAAGAATACGTGTTCGGTAGTTATAAAATCTCATAGTGGCCCCGTCAAATGTATTATTTCCAGTGTCGAGGAAGAAAATAGGGTTTCTCTTATTAGTGGAAGCCTGGATGGATCGGTCAAGATGTGGTGCATCGGTGTAAAACACAAGTGATCAAGGCCAGTAGCATTATACCACCGATAGAAAAATTGAGTTCCCACTTTCGAGTCAATATTTCATCTCTAGTCATCTTTTTTGTCTCCCAGCTCCATAATTTTCCAGGCTTGTGCGCCAATGTATCAAGGTTAACCTCACGTAATTCCATAATTTTCCCAGGAATGTGCATCGATGTATCAAGGTTAACCTCACGTTAACAATGCAGGGAGGTTATTTGTGTGAAACAAATTTTCTCGATTATAAGATGTTCATTTCCTTTCATGCAATTAGATAGTTACATTTTCACATTTTTATAGAACTCGTTTATAAAATGATATTGTTAACATCAAATTGTTAAATTTTCATATTTCGTAGAAGCTTGTTTTATATATTTAAATTCGAGTACAAAAGTCCAGACGCACTATTGATAAACTTTATCTGTTGGCTATGAGAAACCTAAAAAAAAATTAGAGAAGTTTTTTTTTATTGTTGGCTATGACAAACCATATAGTTAACATCCCAAATTTTTCATACATTATATAGTTCGTTTATATATGTATATATATAGTAGAGCATAAAATACTTGTGTATAGTGTATATATAATAGCTCTGGTTCAGTTTCTTAAGTGAATATCTATCTATATATATATACACGGTTTTATTTTATTAAGTAGTCCTTTCAATCAAATAAATTTTTTACACTTCATACACTGGAGTGTATCTATAATATCTTTGGTGGAGTGTATATATAATAGCTTTGGTTCAGTTTATATATAATAGCTTTGGTTCAGTTTATTTATTTATATATATATATATATATATATGTATATATATATGGTTTAATTTATTAAGTAGACTTTTCAATCAAATAAGTTTTTTATACTTCATATATTTTATATCTAATGTTTATTTCTATAATTTAAATTAATTTGTATTTATTTTAATTTTAAATCTTTAGTTTTTAATTTTAAAATTACAATTTTTCTTTAGAATTTATCAATAGAACAATTGTTATTTCTCAAACTCTCTTTGGAATTTATATTGAGGCTTGCTTACTAGGTGGAAATGCTTTGGTTATGATTTATAGAACAATTGTTATTTCTCAAACTCTCTTTGGAATTTATATTGAGGCTTGCTTACTAGGTGGAAATGCTTTGGTTATGATTTCTTTGGTTTGAGTT
>JASDQU010507085.1:10015-41339 GCA_032191745.1 Picea mariana
TATATACACTAAGTATATATACCAGTATTTATATTAACATATACTAGGTATATGTGTCGGTATATATACTAGGCATATGTGTCGGTATATATACCAGTATTTATATTGACATATACTAGGTATATGTGTCGGTATATATACTTGGTATATATACCGGTATGTATACATGGTATATATACTAGTATATATATCGGTATATATACTTGGTATATATGTTGTTATATATATCGGTTCATGTCAATTATGATATGACTACTTCATATAGTATATATACTATGTATATATGATGGTATATATACAACTATATATACTCGGTATATGTGTCGATATATATACTTCGTATATATACCGATATATATACTTCGTATATATACCGATATATATACTTCGTATATATACCAAGTATATATAACGGTATATATACCAAGTATATATACTGGTATATATAACGATATATATACTGGTATATATAATAGTATATATACCAAGTATATATACTTGGTATATATACCGTTATATATACCAAGTATATATACCGGTATATATACCAAGTATATATATCGGTATATATACCAAGTATATATATAGATATATATACTAGTTATATATGACGATATATATACATATACTAAGTATATATACCAGATTTTATATTGACATATACTAGGTATATGTGTCAGTATATACTTGGTATATATATCGATATATATACAAGGTATAGATATCGACATATATACCTAGTATATATACTGGTATATATACCAACATATATACCTAGTATATATACCGACACATATACCTAGTATACCTAGCATATGTCTATATACTGGTATATATACTAAGTATATATAACGATATATATACTAAGTATATATACATGTATATATACTTGTATAAATGTCGACATCTATACCTAGTGTATATATCGTTATATATGTCAGTATATATACATAGAAACATATATATACCGGTATATATACTGAGTAAATATTCTAATTTATATATGTTTCGGTGTATATACTTAGTATATATACACTGAAACATATATACATCGGTATATATACTCAATATATATACCGGTATCCTCGGATGGGGTGACACATGGATCACACATGTCAATGGATGGGGAGATTACGAGGGCAGTTAAAGCCCCTCGCCGACACCCTCCCCCCCTGTCCATGCATTTTGTTTTCTTTAGTCATTTCAATGTGAAAGCATATGTAAAGAGTTAATATTCAATGAATATTTACAAGTAATAATAGAGAATGCAAAAGTTAACATTAAAACCATTTTCAATCAAATGTGCAACACTAGCTCATATATCCATGGTAAAATGTGGTGCATAATTGAATGACTAAGGCCTACCAATTGCATCAGTCCTATGGTAGACAACATTATATTTATCAATATGCCGACATGCAGTGTATGTTATAACAACATCATCTAGTCTGAGTTGAAGTCGTCGTATGATAAAATGACATTGACAACCAACTTTAATGCTTTAACGTGGATTACGTTTTTTTTTTCCAGCATCTAGTCTATTCATGGTAATTTTCCATGTGGGCACTGAACCATATGCACACCAATAGATATATACGAAATATTACAAAAAAGTAGATAAAACATTTATGCATGTTTGACATAGTAAACTAGAAATCAAAATTTATAAATTTATAGGACCACACTTATTCATCGAGGATTGCCATAAATATTACTGCTCCAGCTAGATGGGGAGGGTGGCAGAAGGTTCCACATGTTTGAGGAAGACCTCATCCAAATCATAGAAGAAGCTTCAGAATCTCTGACGTAATCAGTGCACATGGTTAATGAACGTATAGTGGACTTAGAAACCAGGATGGAAAAGATGGAGCTCCAAGTCGCCAAGAAGACCCCTCAACAAGATGCAGGGGTGAATATCTCATCAATTGTTGGCCCCTCAAATCCTGAGCAACAGGTGTAACATTGGTTCTTGTTCTTTTCTTGGCTCCTGCTTAGTTTTTGTTACTCTGAAGAAACACTGTTTGTTGGCTTTAACCTCCATAGGAGTTAAATTTTGGAACCTAAGCCATAATAGACATTTATGAGCTTTGTAATTTTGGATTTCATGCACATGATGCATGCCTGAACTATGTAGATGTTTCTACAGTGGTCATACCACTACTTTCTTAATACAAACTTCCTTTTCTTGTAAAAAAAAACCAATAATGGAGATATAATTTTGATATTCTATATTAGGCTTAATTGTTTCTTTGTGGGAACTTCTTATTGTCAATCCCATTACATTATGACAATTTCTCTTTAAATTGAGTTGTGATAATACTATTAATGGTATTGATATTGGGAAGGGAATCCTCTTCCACTATACTTCTAATATGGATCCAAGAAGTACTATCTCCTGTCCATCCTTTCTTAAGAATGTGTTTGATTTTCACTTATGTTATTTGCAATATTGAGTTAAAATTTAAGATTGTTTATTATATAAGGTTTCCGTATTTTCTTGATTTTGTTTATTATATAAGGTTTCTGTATTTGCTTGATTTTCCTCCAAGTTCCTTTAGAAATAAAATGCACCCAAACATAAAAACCATACAAAATCACTCGAGAACAAACATGCTAAAGAGAAACTTCTTTTTCTCCATAAATAAAAATCAAGTTCTTTACAATTATTGTCAATGATGTAATAACTTTTCAACCTCCACTAATCCTTCTTTAAACACTACAGTTTCACTTTAATTTATGATGAAGTTCAATTCCTAGATACTTATATAAAGACACTTCTTCTAAGCTATAATAAGTGAACACTATGTTGTAATACCAACTTAATCCACAAAGTAGATTATAAAATGTATTACAAACATATACAAATAAACATCCTTTAACAAAAATATCAAAAATAAAAAATGCATATGCAATTGAACAATGTTTACTTATTCAGTAAAAGACAATTTCATACACAAATAGTGCACATTCATAATCAAAGATAATAGTATACACAATGGCACACATTCACATTCAAAGACGAGCATACACAATCGTGAAAAATATTGGGTAGCAAATAACAATAATTTCTATTACAGGATCAAAATCGTACAACATATATAGAGTTCATAAAGCAAGGAATTGGAAGTATTGTAGAATGAGGCGAATCATGCAAAATTATAAACTAAGGGAAAATTAACCTTTCTAGAAACTTCAATGTTCATCTGTTATTTACTTTACAGTTAGTGTTTAATGAAGGAGAGGAAGATCCATATAAGTGGAAGACAACCCATCTCTATATTACTATATGTTAACTCATTGTTGTGATGTGTTGTTGATTGAAACCCCACTAATTGCATTCTTTGGATGAGTTGTGTGATTGTTTCCATTTCATTGTGTGATGTTGTTGAACGATCAAAGTTTTAACTCATGATGAAGATGTCATAGTTTTATGTCAAAAATCAAAGTTACATAGTCAAAGAGACTTGTGGTAAGTTGTGTGACATTGTGGATTGCATTGTTGAATATTTTGTGTATACCAACATTCTATGTAGAAGTGTGCATCTCTTCTATATGCGTCCATTTTTGGGAATAATAGAAGTCCTTTTAAATGCAATTTATTTGGATGTGATTTACAACGTGAGATAAAATGGAAACTTGTTGTCAGATCATGAGTTATTTATTCCATTGGATTCATGACATCATAATTGTGTTAGGGGTGTTTGTCCTCTTCCATTCGTACACTCCAACATGTTTTCCTTCAATTGATTTCTAAATTTAAGGTTTCATTTAGTGGGATGTAATACAAAAATTTTCATTGGAGATCAACTTCACAAATCAATTCCCAAGACGTTGAGGGTGTGTTGGGCTCTAAAATGAAAACACACACATCTATGAGGTGACAAAATGTTGTTTTTTTTCCCGAGGCCATTTTTGTAAGTGTCTTTGAATGCCTTTTGGATACAAGTTGCAATTAGTGATTAAATGGAAATCGAGCATCATATCGATGAGTCATATGTTTCTTTGGATTCTTGACATCATAATTACACCAAGGGCATCCTTCCTCCACTAGTTACACACCTCGACATGCGCTTTTTCAAACGACTTTTGAATCAATGGTTTTGTTCAATGGGATGTCATGCAAAAGTTTCCTTTAGGGGTCATCTTTTCATATCGATGCCCCAAATACCAATGTAGGGTGTGTTGGGATATAGAATGACAAAACACATGCCTGTGAGGGAATGAAATTCAATTATGCTAATTTGTTTGGTTTTTATGCCCCAAAACCAATTTTGTATGAAAACTTGGTTTCGAATCAATAAATCACCATTTTAATTGTGTATGTAAAGTCGGTATCGAATCAATAAATCACCATTTCTTGTATTCTTGACATCATAATTATGCTAGGGTCATGTTTCCTTTACCGATCACACACCCCATTAGGCGATTTTTTTTTGGAAGACTTCTAGATCCGAGGTTGTATTTAGTTCCATTGAATTTAGTTGGATTCCAAATGCTCTCTAATTAGAAGAAACATATTTATAATACAAAAGGTATCAATTTCACTCAAGGTTACATATTTTGTAGTTTTGAAATCAAGTTTTGTTTATTTCCTGTAGTGTTAATACATTTAATATAACAATAAAACTCATGTTCTCAACTACTCTATTAACCATTCTATCTCTACACACAATGAAATAGTTTTTCCTTGAAATTTTTACTAATAGGACACATCGCTCCTATAAGTCATAAGGAGACATGGCTATACACGATATGTTGTGACATAAAGGGTAATTAAGGGAACATATAAAAAAATTTAAGCATACTTCAAAGATCTGCTATGTTTTCTTTAAGGGTTCAAATTTAGTTAACTATAGTGGAAATCAAGGACAATAAGAAGATGATCCAATGCTCGATATTCATATGATTATTTTGAAATCAAAAGGAAGAATATGAACCATAAACATACAAAAACCATAATTCCCTTAAAGAGATCTTCATGGATATTGTTTAGAATGAACTTGTGGAGTTGTACAATAGCTACCCAAAACCAAAACATAGAAAGAAACAAGCTAGATTGAATTAATTCAAACTATAGAAAGAAACAAGATAGATTGAATTAATTCAAGGTATACACTTGCACCTGATTTTTAATTCTTAAACACAAATCCCTTGCCCTTAATTTGTAATCCTTAAACACATAATTACTATTCTTTCTTATGTTGTTGTCTTCTGTCAAGTATTCACTTTTAACAACCATTAACCAAATTAGGAAGTGGTTTTCTTCATTGTTGGTTAGAGAGATATTGATGGGTTTCTTTAATTTTAAACAAAGTGCCAACAAATAATCCCCACCCCAATCATTATCTTTCCAGTGACCACTACATAGATGTACCTTGTAATAACATAATGTACAATGTTTAACATTATTGAAATAAAATGGAGATGCATTGAATTTGAGTCATATATAAGATAACACATGATATGATCATTAATGAATGATCAAAAGTAGTTCAAATAGACTACAAATCATACAAATATAGTCTAAATATTAAATTTTTCATCTCATATATGTGTGTGAATTAGTTGAATCATAAAAAATAAACAATGCCATATATAAAATTGAATTATGTTAACAAACTAAATTTCCAATTAACTACCCATTGAAGAACCATCAAATACAATACTCCAAAAAACCCACATCTCTTTATCCAATTGATATTTTGAGTAAATTAATTATTTTAATTTATGTTAATAATTATTTTTCTTCCACTTCTTTAGAAAATGAAATGGAACTTTTGTAGGGGTATGAAAAGAAACAAAAACTGTTGGTAAGAACTTTTTAAACATACCAAGATATCTATCAATTGTTATCATTAGGAAAATTATTCAAATCAAAAGGCAAATGTGTTTGATTTCCCTAATTTGGCATGGATGCAACTATTGTCCCACGTTGTGGATTTGGCATGGATGCAACTTTTCTCCTCCCACGTTGGCTAGACTTGGTGAACTCATATGGAATATATTCTTCAGCTTTCACATTCAAGTCCTCTGCTAGAGCTCGTCAAGCCCTCCGTCGACGCTTAAAGCTAGGGCTAATCCAACTTTTCTTTCTTCTTAGAGATCCATCCAATGCTTGTGGGTCATTGGTGAAGTCAAAGTCCATTATAAATTTATCATTGAAGCCAATAAGAAATATTTCCAAATCCTCCTTCATTTCCAAACATTTATGTTGTTCCCGTGGTGCATGATGAATTGCATCCTGCCAATTTAAATGTATGAAAGTTTAAAATAGATGAATCATATAAAACATTAAAATTGATATGTAAATACCATAGAATATTAGAATAAAGTAAACTTTAATGGATGAATTTCATACAATAAAGAAGGATCACCTGAAATCCTTGTAGCTTCTCTAACATCCCTTGTATAATCAAATCACAATCATTGTTTCCTTGATGAAGGGTATTGCCATCATCTCCTCCAGCATTGTCCCCATTCCTATTTTCATGAGCATTCTCATTGTCCCCATTGGCATCATTTGTATGAGACATATAAGTGGCTTGTTCTTCTAGAAGCTCATCCACTGTTAATTCCTCTATAGCATCTTCTTGGGCTACTTCATTACAAATTCCATATAGATCACTGACTTTCAAAACATGTTTTCATGTGTTGCCTCACAACACCCATGGGCAATCACATACTAGACCATTTACAGTAGATTTTGATACAATGTAATATTTTGCATGATCTATCTGGCTAATAACCATGTATGCACCTTCAACAATGTCACGAGGACTAACATCATTGTCGGGAATTCTCCTAGATTTCTCTAATGAAGTCTCAAGGTACCTCTACTTCTTCCATTTTGTTAGAAATCCAGACTCCTTCAAATAGATTCGATGCACAAAAAAAGGTTCCACCCTCTTAAATAGGGAGAAAATCAACCAATCCATTCTCCTAGAACATTTACGCCTTCAGTCACGTAAGAAATTGGTCTTCAAGAAGCAATGATATGATTCAATTGAACTATTGGACTCTTGATTAGCATGACAAAAGTTCCGATAACATTTTTACCACATATCTAATAAGAAATAGATAACCAATCATTAATATGTTAAGTCAATATGACATGTAATTATAACTAAATTAAAATGATCTATATATGTTGGGGAAAGTAATCTAAGACAACATAATAAGTAACTTACATATCTTATCCCCTTCCAACCAATGTTTTCCGAAGTAGTCCAAAAACTTAACTTCGCGAGCAAATTTTTCAAAGAATGTTTGCATTGCCTCACTAACGACATCATGATCACAAAAATGGTGCATTATCTCACCTAGACTATGAGATAATTCCCTGGATCTTTGAGGGCATGATGCAATTGAAATGCATTTTTTGACCAAGCACGACGAACATGCCAACAACAAAGGAGGACGCGACAACCCAAAATTTTCCTACAAGAAGAATGATATCGTTCTTGTGTTAATTGAACATGATTAACATTTAGCAACAAACTATATTCATCATTAAATGTAATAACAACAAAAATCTAGGTGTACAGGTGCTAATGATAATTCATAAATTCATAACGTGCAGAATATTTGTCTCGCCTCAATGCTTTAATTTCTGCTAATGCATCATCTGTCACGACAACATTCAGTTTCCAATTTGGGCATATTGTCCTACATGCATCTAGGAGTGGTCTAAGCCACTGGGATATATCTGATGTTCTATTGCGTGAACACGCTGCCCATGTAGTAGGAACACCGCTATATCGAGAATTGAAGGCAATAAATGTGTATAAATGGTACTACACAAACCAATACAATAATCAACTTCTCAATTTTAGAGTACTAATTATATTGAATGAAACATTGAACTCAATAGAAACATTAAAAAAAATAATGAAACTCACCCCATATTTGTTTGTGCTAAACGTAGAATCCAAAGCCAACATGTTGTTGTGAGAACACTTGACCATCATATCAAGCATCCATTCTGTTTGGATGCCAATTATGAATGGTACATCCTCCCCTTCTGGTCGCTAGTAGAAAAAAAGGATTTTTTCTCTTATTGATACCACTTGTTAACACTCAAAGAATCCTTGGGATCTAATTGATACGTATATTTCAAATGGCGGTTGAATATATTGGAGACATATTTTCTACATAAATTAATGTCTCTAGCACCCATCATAGAACCAAAGAGCCCATCAAGGATATGTCATTCAAATATTGTATCAATTGGAACACCAAGTCCACATAGTGTCTTTATCATTGATTGGATCTCCTTTGAAAGTCGGGGGGTGCTCAAAGAGTTTGGATCGCCGGATTTATAATATTTTCCATGGCATGGCCAGCCATTGCAATCCTCATGTAGGTACTCATTATATATGATAATTGCAACCCCTAACATATCATTCACTTCCTTCGCTATAAATTTGCATTTCCATCCTCTTTTTTGGACAAAATTTCACTTTCTTAAAGATGGTTGTGGATGTCCTCTAAGATCATTTGGGCCATAACAACATTGGAACCTAAAAGATAGCCAACATTCAAAGAAAGATCATTATATATAATAGTAATACCAACAATATTTTTTGGAACTTAGCAATACATATTGAAAAAACATATAAATTGGATTAAGAGGTCATGATAAATACTGACAATGCATAGTTCAAGGATGTTGGACCCATCCTAGAATATTCACCATCACCAGAGCGTTTCTTATGCGATCTTCGTACAAATGTACATGGTGCATCCAGGTTTCTTTTCTCTCCCATAATGAAGTCTTCCAACCTATTGTATGGTATTAGAGCAATGCGATCAATAATGCCATATTCACGCTATATATCACTCCAAACAAGGTATTGGCTTGAAAATATATTTTTGTCTGATAAACTTTGAACAAGGAGATTCTTGATATGTGAATGTTTTGTCTTCCGCACCATTATGCCAATTATTGCAATATGCCCTTGTAGAAAACGGTAAATGTAAATCAAACAAAGTTAATTGAAAATATATCTAGTTTAAATTAAAAAAAATAGATCAAATAGTAAATGTAATGGTAAATTCCCCATATTTCTAAACAAAAATTATTAAATAACCACATGCCACATTGCGCACCCTAGGAAAACTCAAAATTTAATCTCCCCCAATTTCATTCAGATAACTCAAAGAACTCGAAAGCGGAGTCAGTTGATTTGGCTGATAATGACTGTAGAAATTCTAGGGACAGAGTTGCACTCATTAAATAAATACAATCTTGGAAAAAATTGATCGTAAATAATGCGGAATAAAATGGGTAATTAAGAATGAAAATAAGAGCATTTTATTGGGAACTGTTGTGAAAAATGAATAGAGGACAACACTGATATTTATAGGCCCATAAATTTTTAATAAAATTTGGGATTTAGTTATTAATATCAAAACCATAAATATTAGTTTCTAGTGGAGGGTCCATAATTGATACCACAAATATTAGCTAGTGGAGGGCCCATTAGCTGCTTAGAAAGATTTCAAGACATCTAATTACATAATCTAAACCACTAAAATCTTCTCTTCTATCCATTTTTCTGAATTTCTTACTCAATTTTAAACAAAACAACAAAACATATTGAAAAAAAAAAAACAAAAAAACTTAAAACTTAAAACATTTAGGAGGATTCAGTTTCTTGTATGAATAAATTTAACAATATCTTAATTATCAAAACAAATTCAGGTTGTTTGAATCATTGAACATGAACCTCAAAAAAAAAATCACCATTGTATAATGGAACTGGAAGGAAATGAGGAAAAAAAGGTGTGAGGTAATGCATAATTGAGGACAAAGTAATGCATACAAAAGACACTGTTATTAGCTTTGAGGACACAAAAATGCATATCAAAAAATGTGTTATCTGAATGATAACATTTTGGGAAAAATATGGTGGGCATTCCAAAAGAGAGGATGCATCATCACTTTCCACGCCTCAAAAAAAACAAAACAAAACACTAAGATCATGCAACGTAGTACATGGGATTGGGAAGCTTGAACGTTCTGTCCCCAACAACATATCCAGTCAAATCGCTCCACTGGTCACTGGAGTTCCCTCGGATCCTAAACCTATCTTTCTCAATCTTCAATCTCCTCTCAAACTTATAATCCACAGCGCTCTTCCCATAGTCTTTCGGCTCCCTACAACACAAATTTCCCATTCACCTCATGAACACAACGCTTTCCCATGCATAACCCATCAACGGTAAACAACCAAAATTCACAGAGAGACCTCAAAGAAACTACATTGGTAAATGCAAGATCGGTCAACTCCCAGTTTAATTGTGAATTCAAATCGGAGTAAGAAGTCTCTCCCGTGTTTTCTATGATGTTGGCTTGGTTGGTAAGTCAGTTTAACTGCGAAGTCAAATCGGAGTAAGAAGTCTCTCCCATGATGGCAACGACGTTATGGAATGCTAGCAGTGTACGCTACTTGGCAAAGGGTCTGGGGGATGGTGCACACGAACGGGGTCGTCGGGGGTCATCGGAAAGCCACCGTCGTAAAGCTACTTGGGAGGCAAGATCGCTCCCGAGTTAGCCTACTCCTTTGGACATGAATTGACTGTCTTGGAAATGACGTGATATTGATTTGTTTCGATGAAATTATTTGATTGCCAAAGTTTTATTTATTTTTATTTATTTATATATAGAGTGTTGTAAGGAGTTTTTCATTATGTGTTTTATATTCTAGGATAGGTTATGTGGTGCACTTGGTTTATTGGTGTAGTTGGGATTGTTCTTCCAATTGTGACCGGCCTCTTTGCTAGCATTTTTCCTCCATTGCCTCAATTCCCCCTTTGTGATTTTTCTGCCTTAGCCTATATGCTACCATTGCTTTCCATTGTCCATTAATTTGAGTATCAAATGATCCTTGCTTTATTTTTCACCATTTCTTTCATGCACCGCTAGCATTGCTTTTCATTGTCTATTGATTTGAGTATTATTTGAATATTGATTTGAATATCAAATGACCCTTGTTTTATTGTTCACCATTGATTTTATGCACCAACTTTTATTCACAACCCTTCTTCATACTCTTGATGACTATCATAGTCTTAATAATGAACTTGGTGGCATCCAATGAATTCTCTAGAAAATTTATATTAGAGCAATTTCTTTGTAACTATAGCCCATCGTCAATTGTAGTTTAAGCTAGATCATCATCGATTTTTTGGTGAAACTTGAGTTCTGATTAAATTGCATAACCTTTGGACCTAAAAATAAGAAACCCTTAATAGCGATACTCAACTCAAGGCATCATGCTTTGATACATGCATTATTAGCATGCAGTCCATTGCACAAGAAGGAGGTCAATTTTTAGTCAAAACCATTTGTGACGACATTATGAGCAATTTTTTCTTCTTCTTTTTCCAAGGAAATGTACTCACGGAAAAGCCTTTGAATACTTCCCCATGATCCATGGATGGTAAGCGGGATAAACCGCCATTCTTGATTACGGGGCCTCGCCTTGGTTAAATCAAGATTCGAACCCATGACCAACAACAAGCATGATAAACACACGTTTGGCTCTAGACCAATTGAGCTAACCCCTGTGGCTATGTAATTTTTTCTTTTATTGTACCCAATGTGTTAGGTAGCTAGAGAGGTAGTGGGGGGGCCCAGAGGGCCCATAGTGATAATAGTGGAGGCCATTCAATATAAGATGGACTAGGTCCACTATATTATTAAATAAGGCCCACTATGGTAGTTAGATATAATAAATACAAGAGGACTTCTTAGAAGGTTCTACTTATAGAATATTCCTCCTCTAGAGTGTTCTTAGGTGATGGTAGAACTATATAAAGGGGTTCACTAAATGTAATGGGACATGAAGAAAAATATTGTGTTTGGAGCTGAAGCTCATTAGGAGGATGTCCCCTCGAAAAGGCAAGTGAATAGGAGAGGATCCCTTCCATAATAGGATTCATTGTATGGTGTTGCCCTACCTCAAGGGTTTTGATATAATAAAGTGTTGGTTTCTTCTATATTGCTCTGTGGATTTATTGTGTATTCAGTATTTGTGGTGATTATATTTTTAGATCTATTCAGGTTCTTAAAAATTGGTATTAGAGCACTTTCCTTGGCAAACATTGTGAGCAAATATTTTTATTTTTGCAGATTTTTTTTTCGGAGAAGAAAAAAGAGGGCCACGACATTCCATGAATTTTCGGTATATTTATGTGAAAAATTTGTAGAAACAGGTTGTAGATATGAGTTCCTCTTAGAAAAATACCCAATTTAAAAAAAATAATCATCCAAAATGGAGTCCAGGAAGTCAAGATATTGAAGTTTTAAAATCTGCATTTTTTCAGGGTTTTTCTGCGGACGACAGTGCGATTTTTTTATATTTCTGTAGCATCTGGAGGCCGAATTTGTCCAAACAAATTACAGATATGAGTTCCTTTCAAAATTGAACCCAATTTAAAAAAAACAAAAACAAAAACGAAACGGAGTCCAGGAAGTGAAGTTATGAACATTTTAAATTCAACAGTTTTTCAGGGTTTTTCCAGAAAACGCCGCGATTTTTTGCAGTAATTTATTGTTCTATTTTTTGGTTTTTTTCATGACGGTGGTAGGAATGAAAAGTTCATAAATTTTCATAGGGTGATTATATGGCTATTTCTTCTCAAACCCTCAAATAAATTCTATAGATTACTGAAGCATTCAAAGCCCAATTGTTTGACACATTGAATGACATATTGAATGGTTTTGTAGATGGCCTCACCGACGACCTCAATGATAGTTTTTGTAGTATTCAAAATTCATTGGATAAAATACATGAGAAATTTCTTATGGAGGACCTCAAGGATGAATATAATCAAGAAATATATGCTTGGTATGATTTCGAGGCCGATTGCGATGATTGGTATATGGATAGTTGTCATTTCTAGGATGACAACCACTTCCATATTTTATTTGACGAGTCTACTCCACCTTTTGTAGAGAACATTAATGTCCCACATCAGGAGCTAGTTACCAGCGTCCAACCTGTATATTCTACAATGGTATTGTTCCTTCCAGATTCATCTTTAATCATTTCCCACTATGTGGATTGATATTCTTATTTGGATCCACATGATAGATGTCAGTATTGGGAGCATCATTTTCAGTTGGTTATTGGGTGTCGATATCTTCCATGTGGGGTTCACATGAGAAATTGGACATGGGACCTTGGTTTACAATGGCGGTTGGGATACTTCATCATGATGGCTTCCATTTCTCAATGGCACCCTGGCTCTCTAGTCTACTTCAACACTATGGTCCATACTTATCCACGGGACCCTGGTATATGGTTGTACATCAAGCGTTGAGGACAACGCTTTCATAAGAGGGATGGAATGTAAGATAGCTAGAGAGGTAGTGGGGGGGGCCAGAGGGCCCATAGTGATAATAGTGGAGGCCATTCAATGTAAGGTGGACTAGGTCCACTATATTATTAAATAAGGCCCACTATGGTAGTTAGATATAATCAATGTAAGAGGACTTCTTAGAAGGTTCTACTTATAGAAGATTCCTTCTCTAGAATTTTCTTAGGTGATGGTAGCACTATATAAAGGGGTTCAAGAAATGTAATGGGACATGAAGAGAAATATTGTGTTTGGAGTTGAAGCTCATTAGGAGGATGCCCCCTTGAAGAGGCAAGTGAACAGGAGAGGATCCCTTCCATAATATGATTCATTGTATGGTGTTGCCCTACCTCAAGGGTTTTGATATAATAAAGTGGTGGTTTCTTCTATGTTGCTCTGTGGATGTATTGTGTATTCAGTATTTGTGGTGATTATATTTGTAGATCTATTCAGGTTCTTAACACAATGCAATGAATTTTAAGGGTTTTAAAATGGGTTTTCTCTTTTTCTTTAATAATTTTGTAGGATTTGTTCACTTTGCTTAGATTTTTTAATAGACTAAAGGCCACTTTCATGGATGATCTATGTTACAATTATTTTCAATGATAAATTATGTATGTCATATGAGGTTTTCATTTCATGTATTTGCATATGTAAGCAAAAGGGTGTTTTATGGCTACATTGGAAGAATCAATAAGGAGCTTAACTTTTTGCGATTTGAGGCTCAAGTTGGAAAAAACCAGTATGGTGGTGAGATTTATTATGGTGTTGTCAACAAAGTAGTTGATGAGCATGCTAATTTGGGGACCCAGTGTTCCCTCCTACAAATTGCTTTCTCTAGGGCTTTGATAACGTAATGTTTTTCTTTATTATTTGTTTGAAATACTTCTTGTGGGTGTTTGGATACTTCTTGATTTCATTTTTCATAAAATTATGCAAAAAATATTATTTTAGTGATGAAAGGAAACTACATAATGCCAATAAACATAATCTCACATTCAAACTCTAAAATGAGATTGTCAACCTACTAAGAACAAGGACTTAAGCCCTTGCTTCTACAACATTATGAAAGTCACGAAGGTAGAAGAAATCTCAACATCCTGTGATTTATTTACACTTGTTATTACCCAATGGATAGCTACAGTACTCACATATCATTTTATGTGATCCATATTGTTGAAATCAATTTTAGGATTATATTGTGAGTTAATAATTCACTTTGTACTTACACATTTTCCCACAATAATAAACGACTTTGATGCTAAATTATTATTCATTGGGCATGGTAGCCACAACGTTGGAGGTTCTTCTTACATTGCATGTTAGTCTACTCATATCGACATTCTAGATTTGTTTGTTTCATTATTGTCTCCAATTTTAGGTTGTAGGAGTTCAACGATTCTCATAAATTTACTCCTAGATTCTTATCTACTCAAAAACATTTTCTTTCTATTTCTTTCATCATGATGTTGTATCGACAATTTTATTGTTGCATCAACATTTTAGTTTGAAAGCATCTCGAAGAACATATTGTTCTTAGGTAATTAACATTTTGTCATAATTTATTGTTGCATTCTCGATGCATTTTCCTATATGATATTCTACCACATTTTTGAGACTAAACTATATATTTAAATTTTCATTTTCTAAATTTTGTATCGTGACATACTAAGACTTTTAATCAATTGTTGGTTATATTTTGAAACTTTGTTACTTTGCATTGTTCCTTCATAATTACCATTTTTTTTATGAGATGCGACTTGAAATCTTGAATTTACAATCAAATTATATATAGTCGACATAAAATATGATAATTGGGGAAATGTAAGGATTGAGTTTTACATGATTTAATAAATATTCTATAGAGTCACAAAAGATTATGTCTATGTTAAGATAATACCACTCGAAGAAAGGATATGGAAATCTTGAACTGGATGCAACTTGCTTATTCCTTGTAAAATAAAAATGCCACCTCAAATAAGATTTATCATTTTTCGCTACCTCTAACATGGATTGGTATGTGTTTCTAGTGCTACATTAGAATAGGTTGTATTGTATTTGGTACATCATGAAGAATACACTATTTCTACTATGACCTATGTAGGAAATCTATTTGCTTGTAACACAATAGAAACAAGAATCTATTGCCCTCTTTGGTAAAACAAAATGTATTATCGAACCCTCTTGTATACATTTTACCAAAGCAAAGTTACTCCATGGTAATTAGAGTTAGCAATGAATTTGTATTTATACATTGCAAAGCACCATGTCTCATGAAGTGACATGCTAATGAAGCCGTGTTGAGGCTAGGTACAAATCCTATTATGCTTGTAGTTTATTATGATTCTATTTTTTGTTTTTAACATGTGTTAATTGGCACCTCCTAGCTTCCTTACCCAATGGTTAAGTTAATGTATTTGTTGATGAAGGTATGTTAGATGAAAAAAGTATATGTAATACATGTTATGCTATAGTATATCACATATATCAAACATTTTCATTGCATTATTCTAAAATTAAAATTTTGACTATTCAATCCCAAATTATGTTTACTCAATTTATTGGAAAGAATTTGAAACCACTTATTTGCATCAACATGTAATCCCTCATTGGGTGCATGAAACATCATCCTATGTACATATTTACATTAAAAAAAACAAAGATTCATTTTAACCTCATTATCCATGTGTCTTGCAATGTATGTGTAATCCCTTGAACACATTGATCAATATTATGTTTTGGTTGTCATCTATGCTAATAATGGTTCTCTACTAGGATGACAATAGTTTCCCTTCTTGTAGCACCACGATGTCGACTATAAATTCACATGTTACTCTACATCCCAAGATAGAAATTTCCTCGAGGAGAGTAGCACTGAGCTTCTCAGAGATATTTGTGTGGAGTTAAGAAAGCTCAAAGAAAATTACCGATTTCTTCTTTAAGTTATGAAAAGTTTTGAGAAACATGCAACATATAACACATTTACAGAGAAAAAGAAGTAGAATATTGGAACTGACCCTAACACCCAGTTAGCTTGCATGAAACATAAATGCTTGGATTTCAAATTCACCCTCTATCTAATTACATTTTTATAATGCTTTTAGTAAAGTTTTTTTTAGTGATAGGATAAAAAGAGACATAACTCTTTTGTAATTTTTACTCAATTTAATGTAACTTCCTTTTCAAAAAGTTATGAATAGTTTTGTATGATACTAAATAAAAATGCAATTTAATGATGGTGTGGTGATATTAAACATGTAATTGGAATTTTGTCAATTTATTTATAAAATTTTAGTTTAATAATTTTTATATATTTATATTTTTAATTAATTATAATAAGAAAGAAAAATAAAAAAAAATAGATTTTAAAAGGCATTGTCTAACTATTCTACGTTTTGGTTTTTTCCCTCTTTGTAATTTTATGTTATTTAAATTGCATTTCTCAATACATAAATGGATTTAGAGTGTTGAAAAACCCTTAGGTCACTTTGATATCCCCCCAAAATAACCAAAATGTAAAATGTTTAGAGTACTACATACAAATCAAAATAAGAATTTTCTTTTAAAAAGAAAAATTAAGAATTAATATATAAATATATATATTTTTAATTAAGTAAAGTTGATGTTATAATATATTTTGTATGAGATCAATAATTTCATAAATGGTTAAAAGAAATCTCATTGACACTCTGTTGGATGCGGGCCTAACCAGGAAGAAAGTTTATTTTTGGAGGAGAAGCATGCAAAAGGGAAAAGACAGCTGGAAGGAAAAGAAGCACATGCAAGAGAAGCATGCGAAGCACGCATGCAAGGAAAACCTAACAAATCTAGGGTTAGGGTTTTTGTAATTCATTGTAATGGCTGGTGAGACAAGGATATAAACAAGTAGTACTTAGGCGATAGAGGAGAGATCGAGACCGATAGGGATGAAACAAACAGAGAGATAGAGAGAGAGAGTTGTAAGAACTGTACGAGTCATTAAGCTGGTGAGCTAGGGAAGGAGTGAGCGAATCGATCCCGAGGGTTAGATCATAGGATGAGGAGCCTAGTGCGATCTAGTCAGCCTCGCAGAGATCGAGGGGCCTGTTGGGGAGAGTGAGATCCAAGATTGTAAACATGCACAACATGATATCTTTCTGAACTATAATAAAAGATTGAGAGCCAGATCTTTGTGGATGTAGCCCAGGAGGGGGTGAACCATGGTAAAACCTGTGTTATGTGAATGAATGTATGAGTCTTTATGTTTTATCAATTGATGAATGTTAGATGAATGAAGTGACTAAGTAGATCTGGTATTGCACATGCATGCATAGAATGAATGCTATAACTAGTTGTTAGACTGAATGAATAAAGATTACAGAACACAACCGTAGATCTCCGCTCATTCCATCGTTACAAACACCTCATTATTGCAGCCACCCATAGAGCTATCTCGGGTTTGACTGCGCAGTACACTCTGTGTGTTGCATTGCCTTCGAGGTTACCAGAGGGGCCGATAGTTTAAAGGGATTTTGTTGGGAAGCTTATCAAATCTGAACCGGGGTCAATCTAGGATGGTAAGGTAGAATTAGGATAAACCATAAAAGAATCCCATAGACCAATTGAAGAGTAGATCAAGCCAAAAAATGGTTCCATTGTTGGTTGTGTGGAAGAAAATGGGACTGAGTATATGAGATTTGCGGAGGACGCGTCAGAAGAAGGTCAGGTCAGATCATAAGATGTTGAAGAGAATGAGAATCTAAAAGGGAATGTTGAGACCGTGGAATCCCATGAAGGAAGAGATATAAAACTGGTTGAAGACAAAGGAGTTGGAGTTTGCGCAGAAAGATAATAGAAACCCAAAGTTGACATCGCACAAATATCTGGACAAGTGCGTATTCACCGACTTGCATTAAGTATTTTTCTATGATTTCTCGCATGTATTGCAGGAGTGGATAAAAATATTGGAATACAACCATCCTACAAATCGAATCAGACAACTAGAGTGGAATCCTGAAGAGATTGCGCAGTTTTAATGAGTTGATAATAAATTTACGTGCGTAGTAGATTTCTTCTTAGACAACATTGTTGTAGGATTTATCACATAATTTGCAGTAGATACAACGAAGTCATACTACATAGATGAACAAGAGTTCTTTAAGGGACCTTGAGGTAGGCACATAAGATCGATATATACTTCCATTAAGATATTACTACATAAAAAAGGTGTAATGACAATGGATTCAGACAACTAAACTTCCCTGTGTGCATGGGGGAAGGGGTGAATCATTGACAGGAGAAGGAGAAATGGAAGGAGAAGAGGATAAAAAAAAGAAGGAGGAGGCCTTGGACCCAATTATGATGGACGAAGACAAGATCAAGCAGATCATGGAAACAATGGGAAAGATGCGTAGTGGAGTACCCTACCAATATAAGGTGAACACCAAGAAGAGAGTTGTAGCCGTGAGGGAAGGCTTGGAAACTGATGAAGAGGAGGTAGAGGATCTTCAAGTTGTGGATCAGATTGAGGAAATCCTACACGTAAAATATGAGAGGAAGATGGGAGGTCCAAGAGCGGAAATAGAAGGAAGCACTCCTATCCATATTAGTGTCAGTGTGGAACCCATAAACCCATGTGAAACTACTACACTAAGAAGAACACCACCATTTAGACAATCGAATTTCAAGAGAAGGAAGACAACATGAAGTACATCTACATAAGGAATAAAAAATGGGGGAGCCAGTTCAAGAAGAATTAGTCAATTATCTACACTGCGCAGAGGTAGTAGTTCAGCATTCAGGATGGCAGGACATGATCCCACCATCAGGTTACTAGAATTCAAAGGAGAGGCATCGAAGGACCTGGAGAAGCACATGTTTATCTGTGAAAATATCTGGAAAAAGAAATAGATCACAGAAAAGGACACTAAACTTGAATAGTTAGCTATCACGCTAAGAGATCGCGCACTGGATTGGTACATCAGTTTAGCTACAAACAGTCCGCTAGGGACAACCATAACGATTGGACATATCAAGAATTTGTTGATAAATGAGTTCCAGAATCCAATTTCAGAGGATCAATACATGAATGAGATGATAGAGATCAGACAGAAACCAAGAGAATTTGTATGGGAGATTGACTAGATTCAAACGATTGAAGGGATATCTAAAATATGTCATGGCAGATATGCAACATAGGCATATATTCGTCAATTCCTTGTTACCACACTTGAAATATCCACCGCGACAACAAAAGTTTCAGACACAAGAAGAGGATCTACAGGCAACCCTACAATTGGAAGAAAACCAATATCAGAAGACAGATCCGTCCATAGAGGAGTTGAAGGAGGATTTGAATAAATTAACATTCTAGCTAAACCAGAATAAAAGCAAGTACAAAAGAGAATTCGTTTGGTGTACCACATGTAGGACCGAAGGACGCCATAAGAACGAATGTCCAACATTCGCACAGTACATGGCAATAAGAATGCCAAACCCATTGCCAACATGAGGACTATGGTGTGAAATCTGTAAGAAATAGGGTCATGATCCATACCACTTCCTAATGATGTAGAATTATCAGATAGTATTGAAGATCTCGTATTCCAACTTTTGCAAGTCAGTCGACCATGATGACAAAGATTGCAGAACCATGGACCTTATGAGGGATAGAACATCATATCCATATAGGGTTCAGGAAGAAATGATGACCGGGAAAGATGCACCACAGTTTAACCAAGTACCATCCCCATACAACACTGCACAACAATAGTATAACACTGTGCAATAAAAATATAACACTGCACATCCACAGTACAATACCGTGCAACCACACTATAATATCACGTAGTATAACCAGGCGCCTCAATATAACACATCGCGAGGGGATCGAACTAGATATAGAGTTGGAGGAAGAGCAAGAGGAGACTTTGTAATAGGTAGAGAACCAGTGGTATGCCACAACTGTCAACAACTAGGACACTATGCAAGAGAATGTCCACTCCCACCAACGACCTGTATGTATTGTCGTGCATCAGATCATGACATGAAAGAATGTCCGACACTATTAGGGAAGATCCAGGAGAAGAGGAATCAAAACAATTAGAATGTTTAGTGGATTCTAGCAGAAGTGAGGGATGAAGGAAGAAACATCAACATAGTTACATGGGGAGGAGCTAAAATAGGAATGACGCATTAAGACAAGAGCCAACACAACACCAATGGGTGAAGAAGAACATTGAACCAAAGAAGCAGTTTGATGCGTAGAATGAAAAGGAGATATTCAATCAAACTAGAAAAGAACTCTTGAAGCCATACATTGCATCGACATCAACTGTGCAATATAATAAGGAAGTACCAGCATACAAGATGCCTCCATCGTTGGATCACACCAAAGAAACACAACCCTTGGGACAAGTAAATACAATTAAGGGTTTTTGGCAATCATGTGTAAAACTACTGAATGATCCATCATCTGTCAGAACATTACAAAATATGCTAGAAATATGTAGCATAGAGGCAGAAGGAAAGTTAGAACAGAAAGTAGTCAATCATCTACATACAAGGAGGATAACAAGTAGGGAATTCAGACTGAATGCCAACATAGGAGATTTCAACATGGGAGATATTATACTGGATTTAGGATCCGAAGTCAATGTATTACCCAAGAAGACATGGCAATGTATGGGAGAGCCCACATTAGGATATTCACTAGTTCAGTTGAAACTAGCAAATCAACACAGAGTTCTATCGATTGGGAGACTAAAAGGGGTAATAGTAGATATGGATGGAGTGTGCACCAAATTTGACTTTGAAGTAATAGAGATAGTGGATGACACAACACCTTATCCGACATTTCTTGGCCTAGATTGAGCGTTTGAAAACTAGGCCATAATCAACTTGAAGACGAGGAATATGACATTCAAGTCAGGAGATTACATATTCATTGTGCCATTGGACCCATAAGAAGGGGAAAGGTTTGTAGAACCTACTTGCTTAAACTTGGAGGAAATTAACCAGTTTTACAGAACAACCACGTGAGAAGAAGATTATGTGAACCCGACTGCAGATGGGGTACTTAGTTGGAGAAGAAACACCTCATGTGCGTTAGACTCAGATACGGGCTTAGAAAACTGGCAGCAGAGGTTACACGAAGTCTCCATAAGAATATGTGCAATAATAGACTGCGCAGTGAGATGGGTAGGTATAGAGATAAGGGAACCTCCAGCTTCCATGGGGTGAATTTCTTAGAAGAATTCTTAACACAATACAAATATGAAGTGTTAGAAAATCATAGGCTCTTAGCCCTGGATATAGCACTCAAGGAAACACCTGGAAGATGGTGGGGGGCGCACAAAGAAACAGTCAAGGATTGGTACCAATGTAAGCAGTTACTGTGCATTAGGTTTGGCACAGAACAAGGAAGCAACCAGCTGCAGAAATATGATGGACGAGGGGCACCAGCAGAACACTTGGAGAAGTGAAGAACGCTATGGAGGATGACACCATCGAATAAATGACCTCATCATTTTGTTCACACATTAGAAGGCATCCCAGCAAACTGGTATACAGACCAGGAACTGCAGAGAGGAACAACAAGCTAGACAATATTACAACAAATCTTTACAGTCACTTTCTCATTTGAGCATGAGAACCCCAACATCGACGCAACACTTGAAAAAATCAGAGGGGTGATATTCATTAAAGAATCAGAAGTTGAACTCATGACAAAAGAACAACAACAAAACAGACAGACAGTAAAAGAACTACTATCATGCCACCACGTGCAGGAAGAAGCACCACATGAAGATGATCCACGCGATATTAATATTGAGGAAGTTGAAGGCGAAAGAGAAGTGGAAGGTCCACCTCTTTTATCAGAAGTAATTTTTGCACCAATCAGGGTGAAGAAAGTCAACATTGGGACAGTCGAGAACCCCAAAATGGCCAACATTGGAGACTACTAGGATGAGCAAAGAGTGGAAAGTATATTAAAGTTATTACATGAGTACAACGACATGTTCCCAACAACGTTCGCAGAAATGAAAGGCATATCATGAGAGCCAGGAGAAATGAAGATATCTCTTAGAGATGAGGCAAGACCGATAAGATAGCGACCATACAAACTAAACCCGATATATAATAAAAAAGTCAAAGATGAAATTGATATGATGTTGGAGGATGGAATCATAGAACCTGTAGGGGAATATGAATGGGTAATCCCGATGGTAGTTCAGGAGAAGAAAAAAGGGGGGATAATAATATGAGTTGACTTGAGGAAGTTGAATGATGTGTGCCTACATGACCCGTTCCCTACTCCTTTCATAGATGAGGTGTTGGAGAACGTAGGAGGACATAAAGCTTATTCATTCACCGACGGATTCTCAGGATACCATCATATCAAGATAGCACCAAAAGACAGATACAAGAACAATTTTTCCACAGAATGGGGATCCTACTAGTATACATTCATGTCGTTTGGACTGAAGAATACACCAACAACATTTTCCAGAGTAGTCATAGTTGCATTCAAAGAATTTATCCACCAATTTCTAGAGGTATATATCGACGATTGGACAGTTTATATTATGTTGAAATACCATGTAGGGGTGTTGAGGTTGATGTTAGAAAGATGCAGGTAGTGTCAGATATCGTTAAATATCAAGATGTGTATCTTAAGAACACATTTTGAGATACTATTGGGCCATATAGTATGCAAGCAAGGCTTGCTAGTAGATCCTGCCAAGATTGCAGTAATTGTTAACCTACCACCACCAAAAATAGTCTGCCAATTGAGAGAGACATTGGGACACATAGGATACTACATAAAGTTTATAAAGGGGTATGCGCAGATCACTGCGCCAATGGAGAAAATGCTAAGAAAATACAACAAGTTTTATTGGAATGAGGACTGTCAGTGCAGATTGGACACCCTGAAAGTGAAAATGGTAACTGCACCAATATTGGTATTCCATGATTGGGAAAATACCTTCCATGTACATGTAGATGCATCAACCATAACACTTGGAGATATTCTGGCACAACCAAGAGCAGGAGAATTGGACAACCCAATAGCATTTGCTATCAGAAAATTGTCAAAATCGAAACAAAACTACAATACCACAAAAAGGGAAGGCTTAGCTATATGGTCTACGTGCTTCAAAAGTTCAAGCATTATTTATTAGGAAAACATTTCAAGATGTTCACAGACCATTCAACGCTCAAATACCTCGTCAAAAATCTAGTGTTGGGGGGGAGAATTTGTAGATGGTTATTGTTGTTCTAGGAATTTGACTTTGAAGTGATAGTCAAACCAGGGAAGTTGCACGCAAGACCTGATCACATGTCGAGGATCAATAATGGGGAGGAACCTATGAATCCATAGTACAATTTTCCCAATGCCCAGTTATTTTTAGTCTAGATAGTCGATGAATACTTTGCAGACATCATCCAGTACTTGAGTACAGGGATTGCGCCATAGGAATTCAACACTACATAGAAGAAAAATCTGGTAGTCAGGGTTGCAGATTACCAATTGAATGCAGGACACTTATACAAAATGGGTGCAGATAGCATCTTGATAATATGTGTGCTAGAACACGAAAGACCTAGGATTTTAGTAAAATCCCATGAGGGAATAGCAGGAGGACATTATGCAGGAAAAGCTACTGCACATAAGGTATTGTGCGCAGTACTATGGTGGTCAATTGTTCACAGAGATTCAAAGGACTACTCCCAGATATGTGATGTATGTCAGAGGGTTGGTAAACCGAACAAAAGGGATGAGATGCCCCTAAGACCATAAGTAACTTTGCAAGTATTCGAAAAATGGGCAATAGATTTTGTGGGACCCATTAACCCACCAACAAAAAGGTCAGTAGTGAGGTACATTATCACTGCGACATAATACTTGACAAGATGGGCAGAAGCAGCACCAATAAAATATTTCAGCGCAGAGATAGTAGCACACTTCTTGTTTGATCACGTGATCACTAGATTTGGATGCCCAAGGATTTTGATGAGTGACCAAGGCACTCAATTCATTAACAATACTATTAGGGCTATGACTGAGGAGTTTGAAGTCTATCATCAAAAGAGTACACCATATCATCCTCAAGAAAATGGAACATTGGAAGCCTTTAAAAAAATCCTCGAGAATGCACTGACAAAGATCTGCAATGTTAATAGGGACGATTGGGACTTGAATATACCAACAGTACTATGGGTGTACATGACCACATGTAAAAAGTTGACAGGAAAAACACCATTCAGATTGGTGTATGGAAAGGAAGCAGTGGTGCCATGATAATTTTTGGTACCTAGTCTGCATGTAGTAGAAATTACAAACATCAAAGAATGAGGCACAGTATAGGAAAGGATAAGTCAACTAATGAACATGGAGGAATACGGGATTCTACCAGGGTTTCACCAAGAAGTACAGAAAGCAAGGGACAAAGCTTATCATGATAGCATATCAAGAGGAAATATTTCAAGGAAGGAGACTTAGTCTTGGTGTATGACAGTAAATCCCTTCAGCACCCAAGAAAACTCAGAATGCATTGGTTAGGACCATACAAAGTAAATACTGTCACAGATGGGGGAGTTGTACATTGAAGGATTTAGGAGGAACATATCTGATAAGGATGATCAATGGGAGTCAACTGAAGCTGTATAGGGACAGTTGACCTCCTATCACTTGAAAAAAAAACCAGAGGGGTTACCGTGGTCGACATTAAAATATAGCAACAACGGGGTAGTGCATCGAAAAGGGAATGAGCACGCACACTCGGAAACGCTAGAACGACAGAGAAAGCACCAAAAATCACTAAAAGTCGAAAACAACGGAAATGGTGGGTACAAAAAATAAGTGCCAGTGGACGACGACTTTCAAAATTGAATGCAAGAACGATTGACGGGACGTCACATTAATCGCACCAACTAGAAACAGTAGGGGAATTCAATGGCAAGTATGCGGGAAGCACCAGTGCATTCAAAACGCAACTTGGGTAATGTCTTCGAGAAGTTTCATATGCTTCCTATATAAGGTAAGCTCTCGAGGATTGGAAGGGTTATTGAGACATTGAGAAAAGAACAGAGAAATAGAGTATACAGAGTAGAGAGTGAGGTTGCATAAGTGACAAAGCCAACTAAGCTCGGAGGAGAATACCTCTACCACCATGGCACCACCCAAGCTAGGAGTGTCGATCCAGACTTGTAGACGACCTGGAAGAAATGTCAAAGCACCACTGCAGCCACAGGGAAGTGAACAACAACCACCTAAACCTCTAGAAGTTGTCAACTTAGACGAAATCCTGTCACCCAACATGGACCCAGGAAGCCCCACACTAGTGGTGGAGGAAACCCAACAGACAACACCAGTGGGAATGGACATTGATATGTCAGAAGGGGGATAGTTTCAACAGGATAAGGATGCAAGAAATCATTCGCACCCTGAAAACCGTGAAGAAGCCCTGAGAGTCAATGGGATGATCTCGAACCAGGAATAAATGACCGCGCCAAAAAGGTCACACACAAATACGCTAGAACAGTCGCAGGAGGGCATAGTGGAAGACGTTACCATCCATGCAGAGGCATATGCAGAAGAGATAACAATGCAGGTTGGAACCTCGAGTCAACCACCACAGCGGAAGGGAAAAAAGCTAGTAGAAAGATCATTGGGCAAGCAGGCTGCCACAACCATAGTCTTCTCGCGCATTCCGGAAGGGGTGCGTGTCACGGGAAACATGTTAGGCCACATGGAGAAATTGTGATACTCAGACCACGATGTGATGAATATAGATAAGTTTCCGAAGTTTGCCAAGAAATTTTACCTAGAGATTATGGGTATAGGACTCTTCGGTGAACCAATTAACCAACCAACATAGTGGGAAGCTGAACTGGCCAAAATAGACATTCTAGGCATGTTGGACATCTTTCACTTTGTAAGGGGTCGGGACATAAGCAACTGCGTCAAGCAGCCAATGGCAGTTACCCACGAAGGATACATGTGGCTGAAAAAACTCGTATCGATAGACATGGATCTCATTGCATACATCACAGGGATACCAACACGGGGGTAGACACCCACGCAGTTCCTTGATGACAAGGTGAAGTAGAAGGCATTGGCCAAGTAAATGAAAAAGAATTATGGTACAGAAAGAGGGTCGCGCAGAATCATAGTTAAGCGCATTAGTGATGCAGAAACAAGGATGGTCACAAAAATCATGGCGTGCAAGTTACTCAAGAAATGCCGCAAGGAGGAATTCCATGTCGGGGTCGTCGTAACTGCAGCAAAGTGTGCGGAGGGAACCACACTTAGTTGGACCTCGTACTTGTTTAATATGTTCTTGGAATACTATAAGGACGCGCAGGACCTGGGGACAACATTTCACTATTCATGGCTACTCATCCCGATCGCGTTTGTCGGATGGAAGGAGCCTAAGTATTCATTTTTTGTCGCGATATCCAATCCTTTCCATGCAACGTGATACCTACCATTGGGGAGCACTTTAGACCCCAAGAACAAAATGAAGAATGCAGGCATGTTCGAAGGATATTACAATGACTTGCAGGAAAACATCGCCAACACTTGGCGAATTACACCAGAGGTGTTCGCACAATATTAGGGCATAGCCAAATTCAAAGTGACCAGGCATACATTGTGGATCCAAGCATGGAAAGATCGTGAGAACCAATCGCTACAACTGTGGTACTGTGTCAAGGAAGAGGATGTAGAAATGGCCATCAGGGATTGGCACAATGACTGGAGGATTTCGGTCCTAGATCAAGAGATTCCTGCAAATAAGGAGGCGGAGTCGGGGAAGGAACAAACGCCTGCAAGAGACAAAACAATGCCCAAGAAGCCAAGGATAGTTCAGAACCTAGCACAACAAAAGAAAGGGGGTGTGTCCAAGAAAGGCACCTAGGCGGGGAAGAAGAACAACACCAAGGTGCCACAAGAATAGGAAAAACAGATTGAGATAGGATAGGGGACCAAATCAAGTGCTACTTAGTGGGAGCAAGGCCAAACCAAGAGGCGAATTATAAAAATAAGGAGTGTGTGCAAGAAAACTAAGGCACACAAGATACCACCAGAATATACAATCATAGAGGTCGACACAAACCTTGTGGCCCAAATGGTCTAGGATCGAATACTGAAGGATTTTGACAATGCCCAGGGCCAAAGGGATAGGATTCAGGAGGAGCTAGCAGATATGAGGAAGCTCCTTCAGCAGCTTAGAGAAACACAGAGGGCCAATAGAGGCATAGAACCAATCCCAACAACATCATAGACAGGAGTTGAGGCTAGATCGAGCGAGCAGGATAGAATCCAAACGACAGCACAACCAAGCTCGACATTTCATGTTACACCCAGCATGCTCCACATGGATGAAATTGTGGGTCAGACACCATTGAAATATTTGGCCCAAATCCAGTTGGTAATTACACAGATACCAACCAAGGCATTGTATAAACTACAATTTAGCGTCACGCAGGAGATACAATCATGCGCACGCACAGACGTGGCATAATTGCAACAGATGAAGGACAACCGAGAAGAGTTTGAATTGGTTCTCGAGAAGGTCAAGCTCGAGACCAAAGATGAGAAAGACTGTGTGGATAGGCTTGAGAAGGGATTCGCTATATCCTATGAGAAAATTCCAAAGAGTACGCAGACAACAGAGCTCATGATGATGTAGAAGATTGATCATATTGTGCAGACAATCGATCAATATAGGAAGGAGATCGAGCACCTCTGGGAAAATCTCATACCTACCAGTTCCCCGGAGGTGAAATAGCAGAGGAAATAGGAAGCAACAACCCAGATAGAGGAGATGGAGCAACAAGTCTGCACAGTCGCCGACATGTTGGATAAAGCATCATAGTATGGATGAAGCTGGAGGAGGATCAACAGGTCCAACAGTGAAACCAGGAAGAGGAGAGGATAAGAGAAACTATCCAGGACCTCAAGAAGAGGCAGAAGACGATGCCAATCAATGAGAATGTCAAAGGAGCGCAAGATATGAAGAATTTGCAGGTAGAACTCATAGCCGCGTAGACATAGAAGAAGGAGCGACAAGCTCAAATGGAACCTCTTCAAGAGCTGGCAGTAGAGGTTATTGCACAGGAAGAATATGCAAAGAATAACATGACACAAACTTAGGTAGAATGCACAGATATGGTCAACAATGATATTGTAGCACAAGTATTGGATGCACTCAGATAAATGACCACGCAGGCTTAAGTGCAAGCAAAAGAAATCGCAAAGAAGTTCCAGGCTCTCGCAGGAGAGATTGAAGAAGCGCACAAAGTTTAGGTGGATCGGGATGAGCCACATGTCAGTGTTGGGGGCTTGTTGGATGTCGGCCTAGATAGGAAGAAAGGTTGCTTTTGGAGAAGAATCATGCAAAATGGAAAATACATCTAGAAGGAAAAGTAGCACGTGTAAGAGAAGTGGGCGAAGTGTGAATGCAAGGAAGAACTAACGATGCTAGGGTTAGGGTTTTTGTAATGCATTGTAATGGATGGTGAGCCAAGGATATAAATAAGTAATACTTAGGTGACAAAGTAGAGACCGAGACCAATAGGGAGGACACACATAGAGAGATAGAGAGAGAGAGAGGTGTAAGAATTGTATGAGTCATTAAGCTGGTGAGCTAGGGAAGGAGTGAGCGACTCGATCCCGAGGGTTAGATCGCAAGTTGAGGAGTCTGGTGCGATCTAGTCATCCTCGCAAGGGTCGAGGGGCCTGTTGGGGAGAGTGAGATCCAAGATTGTAAACATGCATGGCGTGATATCTTTCTGAACTATAATGAAAGATTGAGAGCCAGATCTTTGAGGACGTAGCCTAGGGGCATAGATGATTTTAGGGGCGAAATTTTGCTCATGGGCGAAATTAAGGGGCCTCCAATTTTTTATTCGACGAATTTTTTCTATTAGAGTGATTTTTTTAAACTTATATCATTAGCCCGTAATTTATTTTAGGGGAAAAATCATGTACAGGGTTAGCCGATGTTTTTAGAAGGGATAGAGGAAAAAATTATATTTTTCCCCTGAAATTTGGAGGGACAAGCTTCCATTAGCCAAATTTCTAGGAATATGGGAATTTCTGATAGCTTCTTCGCCCTACCATTTGGTAAAATCGGGGTTTATGGTTTAATTCGACCTAATTTTTTGGTATGGGCACTAGGTAGCTACAATCTTCCCTTTGCCCAATTTCCAAAGAACAAGGGGATTTCTGAGAGCATTTTGGCCTTCCCACCTGGTATAAATTGTATGGGATCTGTCCATATATGCATTGGGTTAAAATCAGAGCTTTGTTACTTGTATGGTTCATGAGAACTACAGAGTCTAGTGAGTGAAAGGTTCTTCTTTATACCATCCCGAAAAACTCTAATTCCCCGGGGCTCGGTTTACCTTTCATATCTTGAATCTTCGTGCTTGTTTCCCCTCGACGAAACAGAAAAAAGGGCAAGAGATTCCAGTGGTGGAGCCTTTGGTGGATCCGCCTGTTCAGAGCAACATAAATTAGAATTTGTTATTGTTATCCCAACCTGCTCGGAAGGTGTTGCGCGAGGCTTTGGCTGTGAATAATTACCAGGGTTTTTGTTCGTCTTGATAGGTATTTACCTGGTCCTTCATCTCAGTGTGTTTCCTCATAGCAAATAATTATGAATCATATTGGTAAAATTAGAACAATGCTCTGTTTTGTAACTTGACAGTTAGTTCATGGTTCTTTGAAAGTCTTAACAAGGCACAAACGACAATCATAAGATAGTGTTATGGATTCATAGATTAAGTCATGTATCAATGATATTCTTAATTATATATATTTAGAAAAAATTAACGCCTTTAAATTATTTGATTACATGAGACTCACAATGAGGGAATTCAAATCGCATGGATTTTCTAAGCAATCAATATAGACAAGTTAGCTCTCATTCTTTAGACCTTGAAAACACTATTTTGTAACAGCTAGTATCATGTTACAACTTCATTATGAACAAAAGATCAATGGATCTATTGCAGACATTTATCAAGTGAGAGTTCCATTACTATGATTGCAATAAATTTGTGCTATTATTCAATTTTCAAAACAACTCATGGTGGAACAGGGAATGAAGGAAACTTTACAACTGCTCTAAAAGACTAGAGTCTATCCTAAGTAAATCTAAGCTCATGTAATGGTGGAACATACTGTATTCCCACCAAGGTTCAAGAATGGAGGGACATAGGGACATGCTTCGATACAGTTGGGGACTAGGGCCAAAATTTAAGGGGCAGTGCAAAAGGAATGACAAGAGTTAGGAGGGTGGATAACGAATTTTTAAGTCTTTTAATTTTCTGCGTAGGACAAAAATATGATGTAAGACTTCACTGAAATACAACCATCTTGTTGAATCTAGTGCAAATATCCAGATCATAAGGTTACCCTGTTCTCTTGCACCCAACAAGTTGCAGTAAAAAAATTAAGTTGCAAGCCAAACCTTCTCTTTTTCCATTTTATATTTTAAATTGTAGGCCAATGGGGCTCTTGGAAGCATGTAGCCTTCCATGGGACAACTAGGGATCCCTCAGTTTATCTCGGGTCGTTAAGGATGTCTCAAGGACATCAATGTCCAATAGTAAGGTACTTAAACTTTTGTCAAAACATGATAAAAGCATGTTAGTTGAATGCAATTTATTTGAATGCAATGCTGATGTAAGTGCTCAGCTAAATCTCGTTAGCATAACTCTCAACCAATCAAAACATTTCTAGTAAAGCCCCAACCTTGCCTTGGTGAACCCAAAGTAAAAATTAATTTCTGATTAAGTCCCAAACTTGTCTTTCCTTGTTGAACATGAAGTAAAAAGTGATTTCTGATTAAGTCCCAAACTTGTCTTGCCTTGGTGAACATGAAGTAAAAAGTTATTTCTGGTTAAATGTTAGAAAAACAGGACCGCGGAGCAATAAAATAAAACAAATGCAGAAACAAAACAC
>JASDQU010507086.1:11326-38297 GCA_032191745.1 Picea mariana
ATGCAATTACATGATGATAATGCATAGAAATGTATGAGTTTGTGTTACAGACTAATCTGCAAGCTATGGGCTATGAAATAGCCAACGCAATGATGAAGAAAGTGGATATCATGACCAATAGCCAACTTTATCTAATTTCTAGGTGGGTAAAGTTCCATTTGTAAATTGGATAGGCGGGTAGGTAGGCCCTTAAGGATCCATTTCTTCAAACTGAAGCTATGATACCATGTGTAAAGATCTTGAAATAGAACATTTAATTAATTAATCATATAATTCTTTCTCATACAAAAATAATTCATTCGCCAACATATGAGCATATAACATTCGACAAGAATAAAAATCTATCTATAGCATGAAACAACTCAACAACTCATAATTAAAAATACCTGCTTCTGATGCTAAATCCCGCTACTTTTGTTAGTCCAATACTGAAGTTGAAACTATGTCAAACACTGCCCAAAATAGTGTTTTCCTCCCTGCCAGTTAGGAGCAGCCTATTCGACTCCCTAGCTCCAGGATACCTTAAGGATATCCTGGCCCCTGTGCCCAAAACCCCCAGCAAACCAGTGCCCCCTGCTTCTGCTTCACCAAAAATCCCCAAAGCCCCAAACTCCTCACACCAGGGGTTTCCCAGCAAAATCCTCCACAAAACTATCTTCCCCAACAAAAGAATGATCCCCTTTCCCGTAACACTCCTCTCGTCATATCCCTCCTTCACCGACTCTCCTCCCCCTCATTAATTTATTATCCTTTTATTCAATGTCTTATCCTCTGATTTACTATTTTATCCTCTCCCCGTATATGTAAATCTTTAATACATTAGATTATTAACCCCCTTTAATTCTTTACTCAATTGATTAATGAGTCAATTAATAATTAATTAATCATGGACAAATAATTAATAATAATTAATTAGTTAATATTATTTAAGAAATAATTGTTGTTTAACTAACAAATTAGGACAATCAGATTATCAAATTAATTATAATTAATCATCCCTATGCATATATTTAACCAGGGTTGTTACAATTTCCTCAAAAAATAAGTTTGCTCAGTGTGCGCAAGAGCAGGATGTTGCAATTTTGAATGACCTTCTTCCAACCATCCCAGCAAAATTTTTCATTCTCCAAAACATCTTCTGTTGACATTGTATCTAACTCTGCATTTGTTTTATCAACAAATGTGGCCCCGGGAATTGGCTTCCGCTCGCTGACGGTTCATGCTAACATCAACACCATAAAAAATAGCTTCCAAATTTTCCCCAGTTGCATTCTTGACCTCTTTTCCAACCTTTGATGTAAACTGAAACTCTAAAAGTGAAGCAAATACCTATGTTGGGAAAGGTACTAAAGGTTGTGGAGGCCTCGACAATGTCACACTTCGATATTCCCCTTTGCAATCATATGTACATCCTTTACCAGTCCCATAATATTTGGATGGTATACTAGTATAATCAGGGTGCATGTGCAAGAAAAACTCTGCAAAAATGTGTGTTTCAAAATACTGTGGAAACTCATCGTTCCACAGAAATTTCCCATACGTCGCCAAAATTTTGTTATATAGATGTCCTACAAAGTCAGTGTGATTAAAATATTGCACCTTAAACATCTTCCTCTTTGGGCCCTCTTTGAAATTGAACATGGAAATGGCATCTTCTTTTGAAGTTGTATTTTTTACTGCCTCCCATTTATCAGGACCCATCACCTCTAACTTTCGACGCCTCATTAGATCGAAAAAACTGTCATTGGTTGGCACCATCTTCTGATATGCATCCATAAGGTTTTCCAATGAATGCAAAACAAGTTGCAAGCTTTGTTTTCTCTCCCGATGGAGTTCTAAGACCACCAAATCATTTTCCAACCTATTTTTAACACCTGAGCATCGCTCAAGCGTCATTGCTTCAGTATTCCCTTCCAAGGGAAGTTCATCAGCAACATGTGGAGAATAGGTGGACATAGGCATGTAATCTTCTATTTCTTGATAACACAACCTCCTAAATCCACCTTCACCCTCTGCACTGACATTTAAATCTTTTTGAAAACTACTCTCTTTTTCATTGTCATCCCTTGCTATAAATTGATTGTCTACAGATGCATTTGAAACTAACTTCAAGATTTAACCTCACATAAATTTAAATACAACAAAAATACAACAAAAATAAACAAAATCAAAGAAAAGTACCAGAAATATTCTCTTATCTAGAGCTATTACCTACATTCTCAGGTGTAGGAGTATCGATGCACAACCTATCTAATAAGGCTGCATCCATAGCACTTTCTTGAGTAGGTTCTGCAGTTGATCTATTCACAGACTCATTTGAAAATCTCCTTTGACGATATTGTTGTTGTTCACTCAGAGTCTCAGTCAAAGAAGGAGTTCTTGTTCTTCCTTCTTGGGATAACCTAGAGCATTTGTGAGGAATGTTTCGAGAATCCTATGTCGACATCTCTCCTCAATATCTATCCACAATGCAAAGTTTATCAATAAAAATGCAGAGATGTACCCAAGTTCAAGCAATTAAAAATGATGATATAAATCAAAGTTTTAATCAATCAAGCCATAGAGGTAATTTCTTATTAGAAGGTGCAAAGACTAGACATTCATCCATGAATCAATCATCTCAAATATAAGTAAGGGGTCCATAGAAAACATGGAAAATTCTTATTCTTCACTCATCATCTATGCACAAAAAAGAAGGGCATTTGAATCTATAGGTATTTAAACACCTTAGTGACGACCATCGATTCGACTCCTAGTTGACTGCTCAAGCACAAACTGATGACTAACGGGATAAGTGACAGAAGATAAAACCACGATTGTTTCATAATAATCAATAAAACCCACATATAGAAGTCATTGAAATCAGAAGTTGGATTTGCCAAGGGACTTTCATTCAACTCAGAGGTTTATCACTAACAATGCACATCAAATAAGAAGACACAAAGATTAGACATTCAGCCATGAATCAATCAACTCAAATATAAGTAATGGGTCCATAGATAGCATGGAAAATTCTTATCATTCACTCATCATCCATGAAAAGGCATTTGAATCTATAGGTCTTTAAACACCGAAGTGATGACTGTCGATTCAGCTCCTAGTCGACTACTCAGGCATGAACTAATAACTAAAGGGATAAGTGACCTAATATAAAACCACAATATTTTCATGATAATCAATAAAACCCACACATAGAATTCATTGAAATCAAAAGTTGGGTTCGCCAAGGGATTGTCATTCAACTCATAGGTTTATCATTCACAATGCACATCAAAGAAGAACACACAAAGACTAGACATTCATCCATGAATCAATCAACTCAAAGATAAGTAAGGGGTCCATAGACAACATGGAAAATTCTTATCCTTCACTCATCATCCATGCACAAAAAAGAAAGGCATTTGAATCTATAGGTATTTAAACACGGAAGTGATGACCATTGATTCGGCTCCTGGAAGACTTCTCAGGCATGGATTGATGACTAAAGGGATAAGTGACAAAGGATAAAGCCACAATATTTTCATAATAATCAATAAAACCCACACATAGAAGTCATTGAAATCAGAAGTTGGGTTCTCCAAGGGACTGCCATTCAACTAAGAGGTTTATCATTCACAATGCACATCAAATATGAAGACCCAAAGACTAAACATTCAGCCTTGAATCAATCAACTAAAAGATAAGTAAGGGATAGACAACAGGGAAAATTCTTATCCTTCACTCATCATCCATGCATAGAAAAGAAGCGCATTTGAATCTATAAGTCTTTAAACAACAAAGTGACATTCGTTGATTCGGCTCATGGCCAACTGCTCAAGCAAGGACTGATGACTGAAAGGATAAGGGACAAAAGATAAAACCACAGTATTTTCATAATGATCAATAAAACCCACACAAGGAAGTCATTGAAATCAGAATTTGGGTTCGCCAAGGGAAATCAATTCAGAAAAACAACAAGCAAGTGGATTCATTAAAAGTTCCCTATGGTTGGATCCACTAAAAAAATGTATTAGAACATTTCTTTAAGATTCCTTAAAATTTCCCCATGGTTGGATCCACAAAGACCACATATAATGTAATGCATTAGAATCCCCAAAACAAATATTTTGATCTTCATAACCTCACACACCCATGTTTTAATCACAACGAGGTGAAGGTATTGCATGAACATGGATTATATGCCATTTCTTTAATGTAACGAACCTCTTGTTTCATCACGACAAAAAGCCTCTCATAACAAGTGATTTTTTTTTGTGTGTGCATGTGTAGAAGGGTAATAAAGACATTATACTCCACGTCGCAACACAATGATGAACATGACACGTGAAACTCACGTGACAACAACATAATGACCTAAGCACATCAAGCCTTTTGAAGCAATGAACGACAATCAACCTATAGAAATAAGAATGACTACCTGCCTGTCTTACCCTGCAAAGGTTAGGACCTCCAAGACACATAAGCAACACTCAAGCCCAAGTTCCCATTGATTTTGACCATTTAAGGTCTCAAGGCTGGTGACTATTCTATGGAACAAGGAGTTGTCTACATCCTGTTCAACACAAGTAGACCAAGCCTACTAAGATAAGAACAATCATCCTAACAACCCAATTTAAATACACAAGTAACTAGAACCCTTACAGTGAGAAACCAAGCACATTGAATGTTCACAAACCAAGTACAAACATTATTTAAAAGGAACCACCACACCCTCAATGATAAGTGCAAGATAAAAATGACTTCGCCGGAACCCTGCTTAATAGTCGAGTCAAGCTAGTCAACAATTACAGTATATTTTAATCATCTATTACGAACCCAACTTAGCATGTCTAAAATGCAATATGACAATAAGGTACAATCTACATTAGTCTTAAAACCAATACGTTGCACAACTTTAAATCATATTTTGTCATCAAGGTACCCTCTAATCAACGTTAGATAGACATCAATAGGCAAGTATGGACTTTGGCTTGGCTAATAATTAAAAACATAATTAATCATTAATTATAATCTAGTTATATTGTCTAAATTATAATTTAGCCATTATTTTACAATCAATTAGACATTAAAGGCAACTAGTCTAGCAAAGTAGAATATGCGACCCATCTTTAATCCAAAACTCCTTCCAAATAGCCATTAATCTTGATAACAATAGCAACCATTTTAAGCTAGAATGCTACCATTAAAATACATAATGAAGAAAATAACAAAAGCATTTATCACAAAGAAAATGAACTAGGCATTTAATAACATGGCAATTAATAATAAATAACCAGGCATTTAGCGTAAAGCAAATAACAAGGCACAGAAATGAAAAGAAATTAATTAGGCCTTTAATAATATTCACTTCGGCATAATGCAGTGTATCCCTTATAATTTAACACATTAAAATTCATGCCATTAATAATATGTTGACACAATGTAGTGTATTATTTACACTATATAAATATAATTAAACACCTTCAAAGGGTTCCTTTCTCGTAATGATGCACCTGCATAATGCATGATATTAAATCATGCTTAAATTATAATTTAACAACTAAAATGATTCAAGCCATTAATACTACACTCAACATATTGCAGGGTATTACTTTCACTATATTATCATATGATTTAAGCAATTTTTAAAAAGATCCATTACTTTAATGATGCACAGGTCAATCAAATTCATGTCCAGTTAATTCAATGACATAGAAGCATAAAGATTCCCATCGATAGTTTTAAAATGAAACTATCCACGGATTTAAAGGAAACACCAAAATTAGAAATGCTCGTGGATAGGTGTTGGCAAGGTGTTGATACAGGTATGCAACAATAATAAGGGCATCGGGAGGAAGCTAAGAGCATCAGAATGCACAGAGGGATAGAGGAAGTTTTTCGGAGTGAGGGGAGAGGTCAACACAGAGCATGGAGGGAGACTCGCTGTGTGGAAATGACTAAAATGGAAATCCATACAATCTTCTTTTATCTCGCTGGGAAAAAAAATGAAATTACATGCAATCCCCAAATCAAAAGTGAATAATACATGCAATCCCTGAAAAATGAAATGAAGTTGCATGCATCCCATTCTCAACTGACAAGGAAAACTCAAAATTGTTGTGTATGGAACATGAACGCCAGGCCACAAGTGAAGGAATGCTACAGGAACAGAGTCCATCATTTAAAGGTAAAATGAATTCATAGCTTGAAGGAAAAACTGGTCATTTAAAGCAATTTCCAGTCACATTAACGAGGGTGTATCGTGGTCAAATATGGCAGTGACCGAGTCATCTATTTAACAGCAGTTTGAGAGCATTTTCAACATCTTTTTCATTCATTTAAAAAGAAAAACAAATTCATGGGAATTCAATCGACAAACAGTCAACCTTTCGAAGGCAAAACGTGGGCATTCAAAAACCACTCATTCACATTTTTTTGAGAAGGGAAAACGTGCACAGGGAACACCAAGTTAAGTTGCGAAGGAGGCATCCAACGCAGGGCTAAATTGACACTCACTGCAATAATATTTGTTTACAATTATCACAGTTTAGACTCGCTGCAGTAATCTTTGTTTACATCATCACCTTATTTAATGCAGAGTTATAGTTTAAAATTATCACAAGTTACATTTGCTGAAGAAATCCTTATACATCATTACATTATTGAATGCAGAGTTAAGGTTTATGATTATCACAATTTACATTCTCTGAAGTAAATTTTTTGGCTTACATCATTACCCAATCTTAATAGCAGAGGCAATATTATACATATTTTTCATAGTTACAAACTCAGAGGTAAGATAATTTTTTGTTTTAATCCACTGCATAATGACAATCACAGAAGTCAATCTAATAGGAACCCAAACACAGATCGAAGACAATACTTTTTACATCTCAGGATACCAATTATAAAGAAACACTGACAATAGTAAGAGAATGCCAGGGTCATAAGGGTAACTCATCGAAGGGATTGCGGGATTCTATCAGTCAAGGTGTAGAAAAATAAACAATAAGGAAGCAAGATAATCCATATGCAGAGGCTGTACTGAAAGGTGCAAGTCAACAATCAGGCAAGGACAACAACAGAGGCAGACGACTGATAGATTCACCTTCTCTTCATCATCCTCACACAGAAAAGCAGGGCATTGAGATCCATAGGTCTTTTAATTCTAAGGCAACGACCATAGATCAGGCTCCTAGCCAACTGCTCAGGCGAGGACTTGTGAGCTAGGGATGAAGTCTAAACAACTTCAAGGTCACATTCAACAACAACTAGGTTGTCAAGACATGTGGGTAAACAAAGGATATGAGATTCAACAATCGTCGTGCTAGGCTAGGAAAATTTTTATCCATCAATCTAAACATCCAATATACTTACATAATCACATGCATATCCAATCATAAAAACCTACAACAATCTACCATTCAAACAAGAAAACATATTGTCGCATGTTTGCCTACTCTGAATGACTTCCATGCACACTCCGTGCAGGTCGCGCTCGTCGACTGTCAAGACTTCACTGGTACCTCCCAACCAATGCTAGGGGTACTCTTCTTCCCCCTTAGCCCCCCGACCCACAAAGGGGCCACACACACACTATCCAGAGATTAGTCTAGCACCCAACTCACCTTGCAAAGCCGAGCTACCACTCCTCACCGAGCTGGGTATCCCAACTCCCACAAGTAAATTAGTCAAGTAGATAATTCTGCAGCGTAATGTTGCACAAACATAATATCATCCTTCATCCTTCTCCTTCCTTGATTTTATAGAGTTTAAAACTTCCTCCCTTTCCTAAGATGTCATTTAATTAGAGTTTTAAAAATAAATTCCTAAAAATTCTTCTCCGTACAAGTGTCACCCATCCCCTTCATTTCTCCATTAATTAATTTCTTTAATTAAGTAATTATCTTTATTTCCGTCACCCACCTAGAGTTACTCCCAGAATCACTCCTAGGTGTCCCCAAATCTCTTATAGGTTTTAATAACTTCCCTTTTTATTAAATTGTTTGCTCAGTTTAAATTAGAAAGCTCTTAATGGTAGATATTTTTTCTAAGCTTGACTTTCTATTTTTTCCCTTATGATTCCCCTTTTTCCCGTTTTATGTTTACCTCTTTACCTTGTTTCCTAAATTTTTAGATTTTCCCTCTTTCCCCTTTTTAATTAGATCTCAAAAAGGCAGGTGTGGAATTTAACCCATTTTTCCCTTTTCTCATTAATTAGTATATTTTAAATTATCAAAATAATAAGACCATTAAGTCCCTTTTTAAAATTTAATCCAATATATTTTTTTGAAACAATTAATTTCTTAATCTCTTCATGTTAAAAGATTTAACGAAGATCATAATTATTATTCATGTGGTTTTTATTAATATTAATATTTACGCCGAAAGGCGTACACCTATTGACAATACGCAGATTTAATAGGTTTTTAGTGCTTAATCAGTTTTGTATGGACAAGATTAAATATTGATGGAATATTCTTGGTCGTCCAAATAAATCAATGGTTGTGATTCCAACCACTAACTTCCTCACTATTATAAAGACATCAGTTTACATGTTTATTTTTTTAATTTTACTTAATTATATTTAAAATTTACTATGGTGGCTAGGTGATTGCCACCTCTAAATAATTAACTTTTGATTTTCTAGTTTTGAGTAATTAGCGTTTCATTTTCTGGGCCAATAAAAAATTTTAGGGAATTCACCAGCCACAATTTTTTTTTCTGGGCCTGCCGAAACCTTTCAACATTCACCAGCCACAAAAGTTTGCGGTTGTGCTAGTACTATTATTATTATTATTATTATTTTGTAGGAGACAAAATTTTACCACTAGCGTAATTTAGACTTAGGCCTTAAATTTTGCACTGGGTGACATTTAATTAGGGAAATTGTTTTAAAAACTACTTAACATGTTATTCGTATTAGGGCCATATAGGTTCATCCCTTTAACATCAACAATGTGACGTGCCCTTCAGGACACACTAGGTGCTCCAAGGCTACCACTTGCCTCATCTGTTCCCTTGTGTGGCATGCCCTTTAGGATGCACTATGTGCTCTAAGGGTGCCAATCGCCTCTTGGCTGACTTGGTAGACATCAATATCCCCTAGAGTCAACAGCCCACCAGGTGAACTTGTGGGAGACTAAGGGATTCTAAGGAATAAGGCCCCCACCTTATTACATGCCCCTTAGAATCATCGTGAGCGACTATCGTAGTCGACCCTCACGACATTGTGGGTCCTCTCGAACTAGGTAAACATTAACCTATAGATCAAGCCATGACAAGAGTTCTAGTAGGCTGTGGCAGGGATGCTGTCCACACCTCTCCCTCAACACCTCTGATAGTCGTGCGTGACCCCTTTACTCCATATGTGAGTCTGGTTGGCAAGCTATCATCAGCCTGCATCATCAGCAAATCATGTTAGAACATATCCATATCATATCATCTAGTCAGATGCACTAATATCACAGTAAAACAATCAAACCCTAATGGCACACTCCCAGACTCGATCCAGAGTCCAAGGGGTTCCATCGATTCCTCGACATCCTCTAGGTCTGTAATCCTACACACTCAGTAAAACTAAGTCAATAGCACATGTTTATGTCAAAGCGGTAAAACAACATGTCATCAACCCATAACGCCTCATAATCAAAATGAAAAGTTTTAATAGCATAATAATATGCATCACTTGCGAGCAAGTGTCCTCAAAGAATAAGTTCGCTAAGTGCACTAGAGCGAGATGTTACATACACACCCTCTTGGTCTAAACTTCATCCCGAAGTTTCACAGTATAAATGTCGAAATAGAGTGTATCATATGTCTATCTATTGAACAAAAATTGAAATTGTTGGTGCATATCATATGCATCCTCACAGGTCATCGAGTGCGGACTATAGTTTTCCCACTCGACCTTGACCTAATCTACCATTCGACGTCGTAGCTATCGAATGTGATGATCTAAGATGTGGACCGACTCAGCTGTGAGTGCTCCTTTGTCCAATACCTGCAAGGAATTCATGTCAATAACATGTGTAAGATCACTAATATAATGTTTCAGAGTAGATACATGAAAAACATCATGCATACAGCTCAAAGAATCAGGCAAGTCTATTTAATAGGCCACGGGCCCCTTTCTCTCCACGATCTCGAAAGAGCCCACGAACCTAGGAGAGATTTTAACTCCTCTCAAATTTGATCGAACTCTTATGCGGTTTAACCTGCAAGAAGACTTGATCGTCAACCTCATAACTACGGTCGACACGGTGCGCATCGACATAACTCTTCTGTTGATGTTGCGCTTCTTTAATCCTTTGTCTTATCATTTGCATTTGCACTTCCATTTCTTGGATCACTTCTAGTCCCACCAGGACCCTATCCTCAAGGAAATCCCAACTCAAGGGCATATGACACGGTCTCCCATAAAGAAACTTGAAAGTCACCATCTTAATGGTGCTCTGGTGACTTTTTTTGTAAGAAAACTCCAGTAGTAGCAAGAATTCTTCCCAACGCTTTTGCTAGTCCATCACGTACATGCGCATAATGTCCTCCAAGGTTTGATTCATTCTTTCGATTTGTCCATCAGTCTCTGGGTGATACGAAGTACTAAAGTTAAGTTGGGTTCCTAAGTCTTCTTGAAAACTCATCCAAAATCGTCCAGTGAACACTAATCCTCAATCGGATATAATCCTCTTAGGCACTCCATGCAGCCTCACAATCTCACTGATGAAAAATATAGCTATGTTAGGTGCCTGATACATCATACACATAGGAATAAAGTGAGCACTATTCATCAGAGTGTCTACTACTACAAAAATCGAGTCATGTCTCCTTCTCTTCAGTGGCAATCCAACAATAAAATCCATCAAAATAACCTCCCATTTCAATTTCAGAATTGCATGTGGTTGTAGTAATCCTACTAGGTGTCTATGTTCAAACTTTACCTGTTGGCATTCTAGACATCTGGCCACATAGTTAACTATGTCTGCCTTCATTCCCTTCTAGAAGAATAATGGTTTAAGTTCTTCCCTCATCTTCGTGACTCCCGGGTGTGCCATGTATACTTCTCTATGAGCCTCGCTTAGGATCAACATCCTCAACTCGTCGTTTGGTAGTACGTAGATCCAACTTTTAAACCTCAACAAACCATCACTATCAAATGAAAATCCCTCAAATCGTGGTACCGTCATTGTGTTTTTTCCGATAAAACCCTCGACCTATTTGTACTAGTCATCATCACGCTGTAAAGTTAGAATATTTTCATGCAGATTCGTTTGAAGAGGCAGCACCAAAAAGATGCATGGTCTCTGACTCAATGCATCCGCCACTTGTTTCACTGTTCCTTTTATGTAGGTAATCTCAAAGTTGTACTCGCTAAGAAATTTCAACCAACATCGTTGTCGCACGTTTAGGACCCTTTTTGTACAAATGTGTTGTAGTCCACAGTGGTCGGTCTTTAGTTCAAATTTTCATCCAACAAGGTAGTGTCTCCAAACCTTCAAGGCATATATGATGGATAACAACTCCAAATCATGCATCACATAGTTCTCCTCATGCCTTCTCAGTTTCCTAGAAATGTAAGTGATCACTCATCCATCTTGCATCAAGACTCTGCCTAAGAATTCCTTGGATGCATTAGTGCATACCAAGAAGTCCGCTTCCATGTTAGGGACCTTTAGTATCGGTGTTGTTGTCAACAATCCCTTGAGCCTACAAAATGCTTCCGCGCATTTCTCGGTCCAAACAAACTTCTTGTTCTTCTTCTGCAACTCTGTGATCAGATTTTCTATCTTCGAAAACCCCTCGAAAAACCATCGATAGTATCCTACTAAACCCATGAAGCTACGCACCTCTGGGACATTCGTCAGCGCAAGCCATTCCATAATATCCTGGACCTTTGCTGGATCCAAGGTGATGCCTTCGCCGAAGATGACATGCCCTAAGTAGTGAATCTTTGATTGATAAAATGAACATTTGGACAACTTCCCATACAATTTGTGCTCTCGCAAACACTGTAGCACCAAGCGCAAGTTCTCATCATGCTCCTCCATTGTCTGAAATCAAAATATCATCAATGAACACTTGGATGAACTTGTCCAAGTACTTGCGAAACACCTCGTTTATCAAACTCATAAATACCCCTAGGGTGTTTGTAAGTCCAAATGGTAAAACAGTAAACTCGTAATGTCCAAACCTCGTCTTAAAGGTGGTCTTAGGGACATCATCCTCCTTGATATGTAACTGGTGATACCCTAATCACAAATCAATCTTGGAGAACACCGTCACGCCCTTCATTTGATCGAACAGATCATCAATTCTCGGAAATGAATATTGATTCTTGATCATGGCCTTGTTCAATTGATGGTAGTCAATGAAAAGCCTCCACGACCCATCCTTCTTCCATATGAAGATAATAGGTGCACCCCATGGTGACACACTACGATGTATGAGTCCTAGGTCCAACAACTCCTTCAGTTTCATTTTCAACTCTTGTAACTCCGGGGTCGACATCCGATAAGGCGTTCTTGCTATTAGTTCAGTCCCCGATTTTAGGTATATGGTAAACTCGAATTCCCTCTCTGGTGGCATCCCAGGTAACTCCTCTGGAAACACGTTTGCAAACTCTCTCACTACCAAAAGGTGTTCTAAACCTTCTACTAATCCCTTCTCGTTTAACTCAAGGATCGCATAAATCTTGCACCCGTTGATCATGCTCTTCTAAAATTGCAAGGAAGAGATGAACCTTAGGGAAACTCACTGGTTCTAGCCTACAATCACATGTCTCTTTTCCTCATCATCGACAAAGCTCAAGAATTTTGTCTTATAGTTGAGTATCGCCTCATGCAATTCCAACCAATCCATACTAATCATGACATCATAAGATCCTAGGATCGTGACGTACAGGTTGGCCCTGGTGACAAAATATCCCAGGTTAAGGATACATCCTGTAACCTTTCCTCCAACCTTTTGTTTGGCTCTCGAAGCCATCTCCATGAAGCTAAACTCATTTTGTTCGACTACCTTTACCTTAATCCTTTTTAGCGCTGCACCAGAAATGAAACTCTCAGTAGCCCCAAGATATATCAAAATACTAAGGGTCTAGTTAGCGACGGTACTTGTTGTCTTGAGCATAGTCAACTGGTGCTCTGCCTAGTGGTTATTCACCACTGCATGAATCTGATGGGCCTTGCTCATATCTCCCATGGTAGTGGGTCTGGCTGATTCGGATGCTCTGGTCCTCTCCACAGGGAAGTCATGCTGGTAGTGTGGCTCCCCATGCGTCCAACACCCCTTACTCGACCCAGTAGCCCTGGTACCCGAAGTAGAAGATGACAACCCACTGAGATGGAATCTTGGTCTATTCTATTGAACGGTCCTAAACTAATTCTATTGTGGTCGATGCTACTGTTGATGTTGTGGTCCCCAATAAGGTGTCTGTTGCTGAGGTGTCGGTCATTGAGGTGTAGTGAAAGTGGATCCCCTCTAGAAGCCATGATATCCTGTCATATGTATGGCTGGTTTCTAATGTTGTTGTGCTCCAGATGAAACTTGCCCTGCTGGTCTCATCGGAGTCCTGGTATAACCCCCACTAATAAGCTCTTCCTTTGCTATGAGGGCCTTCTATACAACATCATGCAAAGTTTGAGGCATCAAACTCCTAACCTTTGCACGTAGGCTATCGTTAAGGCTAAACACAAACCTTTTGACCTAAAGTTTCTCAGTTTTAAGGTGTGGAGCATACCAGAGCAGCTTCCTAAAACGGGCCTCGTACTCAGGCACCGTACGACCTCCCTGTCGTAAGGAGTTGAACTCATTGAGCTGACGCTCAATGAATTCCTCTGAAAGGTACCTCTCTCGGAACCGCTCCTCGAACAGTTCCCATGACACGTCTTTGAAGACCATGTTAAACTATGGTAGGAGAATCCTCCACCATAGAAGAGTGCTCCCCTTCAGTTGAAAGACCGCCATGTGGACCTTCATGTTGGAGATATAATCGTGAAGTGAGAATCACATCACCATGTTATTCAACCATGGCTAGGAGGCTGCACCTTCTGGGGCACCAAAGAAATCAGGAAATTTGAGCTTCTCGAGTTCACATTGAACGCTACCAATACTAACTGGAGCACACGGTGGAACCTCAGTAGGTGTCGACACCCTGGCCTCATCTTTGTCCAAACCGCTGATCAGTTCCTCAGACATGCGTTGAAAAGATCTCATCATTTCGACTACATCACCAACTACTATATGCTCCTATCTGAGAACCTTCTCATCTCTCTGGGGGTTAGACCCCTCAGGCATGGATGCTAATGGAGGCATTGTGCCTCCTCCCCTCACACCCCATAGTCTGCCTCCATGACATCCTCTAACCATGACTACCTGCATGCACACAAGTCAACTCGATCAGCAACAGTATAATCAATCATATCAACGAAAGCCGTAGCGATCCCAAGTCATGGGTTGAACCAGCTCTGATACCATATGTAACGAACCTCTTGTTTTGTCACGACAATAAGCCTCTCATAACAAGTGCAATTTTTTTGTGTGTGTGCGAATGTAGAAGGGTAATAAAGACATTATACTCTACATTGAAACACGACGATGAACATGACGCATGCAACTCATGCGATGACAACATAACTACCTAAGCACATAAAGCCTCTGGAACCAATGAGCGACAATCAACCGATAAAAATAAGAATGACTACCTGCCCGTCCTACCCTGCAAAGGTTAGGACCTCCAAGACACATAAGCAATGGTCAAGCCCAGGTTACCATCAATTTTTACCATTTAAGGTCTCAAGGCTGGTGACTGTTCTAAGGAACAAGGAGGTGTCTACATCCCACCCAACACAAGCAGACCAAGCCTACTAAGTTAAAAACAATCATCCTAACAACCCAATTTAAATACACAAGTAACTAGAACCCTTACAGTGAGAAACCAAACACATTAAATGTTTACAAACCAAGTGAAAACATTATTTAAAAGGAACCACCACACCCTCAATGGGAAGCGCAAGCTAAAAACAACTTCGCCAGAACCCCTCTCAATAGTCGAGTCATGCTAGTCAACAATTACAATCTATTTTATTCATCTATTATGAACCCAACTTAGCATGTCTAAAATGCAATATGACAATAAGGTACAATCTACATTAGTCTTAAAACCAATCCATTGCGTAACTTTAAATCACAGTTTGTCATCAAGGTACCCTCTAATCAACGTTAGATAGACATCAATAGGAAAGTCTCGACTTTGACTTGGCTAATAATTAAAAACATAATTAATCATTAATTATAATCTAGTTAGATTGTCTAAATTATAATTTAGCCATTATTTTACAATCAATTAGACATTAAAGGAAACCAGTCTAGCAAAGTAGAATATGCAACCCATCTTTAATCCAAAACTCCTTCCAACTAGCCATTAATCTTGATAACTATAGCAACCATTTTAAGCTAGAATGCTACCATTAAAATACATAATGAAGAAAATAACAAAAGCCTTTATCACAAAGAAAATTCACAAGGCATTTAATAACATGGCAACTAATAATAAATAACCGGGCATTTACCATAAAGCAAATAACAAGGCCCATAAATGAAAAGCAATTAATTAGGCTGTTAATAATATTCACTTCGGCATAATGCGGTGTATCCCTTATAATCTAACACATTAAAATTCATTCCATTAATAATATGCCGACACAATGTAGTGTACTCTTTACACTGTATAAATATAATTAAACACCTTCAAAGGGTTCGTTCCCTATAATGATGCATCTTCATAATGCATGATATTAACTCGGGCTTAAATTATAATTTAACAACTAAAACAATTCAAGCCATTAATATTACACTCAGCATAATGCAGGGTATTACTTTCACTGTATTATCATATGATTTAAGAACTTTTCAAAAACATCCCTTACTATAATGATGCACAGGTCAATCAAATTCATGTCCAGTTAATGCAATGACACACAGGTGTAAAGATTCCCATCGAGAGTTTTAAAATGAAACTGTCCACGGATTTAAAGGAAACGCCAGAATTAGAAATTCTCATTGATAGGAGTTGGTAGGGCGTTGATACAAGTACGCAACAATAAAAAGGAGGTTGTGAGGAAGGTAAGAGCATCAGAACGTGTAGAGGGATAGAGGTAGTTTCATAGAGCGAGGGGAGAAGTCAACGCAGAGGATGGAGGGAGACTCATTGTGTGGGAATGACTAAAACAGAAATCCATGCAATCTTCTCTTATCTCACTGGGAAAAAAATGAAATTACATGAAATCCCCAAATCAAAAGCAAATAATACATTCAATCCTCGAAAAATGAAATGAAGTTGCATGCATCCCATTCTCAACCGGTAAGGCAAACTCAAAATTGATGTGTATGGAACATGAACGCCAGGCCACAACTAAAGGAAGGCTACAGGAACACAGTCCATCATTTAAAGGTAAAATGAAGTCATAGCTTGAAGGAAAAATTGGTCATTTAAAGAAAATTTAAGTCACATTAAAGAGGGCATATCGTGGTCAAATATGGCAGCGACTGAGTCATCTGTTTAACAACAATTCAAGGGTGTTTTCACCATCTTTGTCATTCATTTAAAAGGAAAAACAAATTTGTGGGCATTCAAGCGACAAATGGTCAACCTTTCAAAGGAAAAATGCGGGCATTCAACAACCACTCATTCAATTTTTTTTTTAAAAGGGAAAATGTGCACAGGGCACACCAGGTTAAGCTATGAAGGAGGCATCCAACACAGGGCTAAATTGACACTCGCTGTAGCAATCTTTGTTTACAATTATCATAATTATCATAGTTTACACTTGTTGTAGTAATCTTTGTTTACATCATCACCTTATTGAATGCAAAGTTAAGATTTAAAATTATCACAAGTTACATTTGTTGAAGAAATCCTTATACATCATTACCTTATTGAATGTAGAGTTAAGGTTTACGATTATCACAATTTACATTTGCTGAAGTAATTTATTTTTTTTACATCATTACCCAATCTTAATAACAGAGGAAATACTATACATCTGTTGCATAATTACAAACTTAGAGGTATTATATATATAAATTTTTTTTCATCCACTACATAACGACAATTGCAGAAGTGATAAAATCAAGTCAATCCAACAAGAACCCAAACGTAGATCGAAGATAATACTTTTTACATATTGGGATACCAATTATAAAGAAACGTTGATAGTAGTAAGAGAACACCAGTTTCATAAGGGTAACTCATCGAAGGGATCGTAGGCTTCTATCAGTCAAGCTGCAGAAAAATAAACAACAAGGAAGCAAGATAATCCATACACAGAGGCTATACTAGAAGGCGCAAGTCAACAATTAGGCAAGGACAACAACAGAGGTAGACGACTGATAGGTTCGCCTTCGCTTCATCATCCTTGAATAGAAAAGAAGGGCATTGAGATCCATAGGTATTTTAACGCTAAGGCGATGATGGTAGATCAGTCTCTTGGCTGACTGCTCAGGAGAGGACTGGTGAGCTAGGGACGAAGGCTAAACAACCTCAAGGTCACATTCAACACCAACTAGGTTGTCAAGACATGTGGGTAAACAAAGGCCATGAGAGTCAACAATCGTCGATCTAGTCTAAGAAAAATGTCAACCATCAATCTAAACATCCAATATACTTACATAATCACATGCAGATCCAATCATAAAAACCTACCACAATCTACCATTCAAACAAGAAAGCATATCGTTGCCTGTTCACCCGTTCCGAATAACTTCCCTGCATGCTCCATGCAGCTCCCGCTCACAGACCGTCGAGACTTCACTGGTACCTCCTAGCCAATGCTAAGGGTACTCTTCTTCCCCCTTATCCCCCCAAGCTACAAAGGGGCCACACACACACTATCCAGAGATTAGTCTAGCACCCAGCTCGCCTCGCAAGGCCGAGCTACCACTCCTCACTAAGCTGGGTATCCCAACTCCCACAAGTAAATCAGTCAAGTAGATAATTCTACAATGTAACGTTACGTAAACAAAAGATCACCCTTCATCCTTCTCCTTCCTTGATTTTATAGAGTTCCAAACTTCCTCCCTTTCCTAAAATCTCATTTAATTAGAGTTTTAAAAATAAATTCCTAAAAATTCTTCTCCGTACATGTGTCACCCATCCCCTTCATTTCTCCATTAATTAATTTCTTCAATTAAGTAATTATCTTTATTTCCCTCACCCACCTAGAGTTACTCCTAGAATCACTCCTAGGTGTCCCCAAATCTCTTACAGGTTTTAATAACTTCCCTTTTTATTAAATTGCTTGTTTAGTTTAAATTAGAAAGCTCTTAATGGTAGATACTTTTTCTAAGTTTGACTTTCTTCTTTTTCCATTATGTTTCCCCTTTTTCTTGTTTTATGTTTACCTCTTTTCCTAGTTTCCTAAATTTTTAGATTTTCCCTCTTTCCCCTTTTTAATTAGAACTCAAAAAGGCAGGAGTGGAATTTAACCCATTTTTCCCTTTTCTCGTTAATTAGTATATTTGAAATTATCAAAATAATAAGACCATTAATTCCCCTTTTAAATTTTAATCCAACTGATTTTTTGAAACAACTAATTTCTTAATCTCTTTATGTTACAAGATTTAATGAATATCATAATTATTATTCATGTGGTTTTTATTAATATTATTATCATTATTATTATTTTGTAGGAGACCAAATTTTACCACTAGCGTAATTTAGACTTAGGCCTTAAATTTCGTACTGAGCAAAATTTAATTAGGGAAATTGTTTTAAAAATTAATTAAGATGTTATTCGTCTTAGGGCCATCTAGGTTCATCCCTCTAACATCAACAATGCAACGTGCCCTTCAGAACGCACTAGGTGCTCCAAGGGTGCCACTCGCCTCATCTATTCCCTTGCGCGACGTGCCCTTCAGAATGCACTACGTGCTCCAAGGGTGCCACTCACCTATTGACTGACTTGGTAGACATCAATAACCCCTGGAGTCAACACTCCGCTAGGTGAACTTGTGGGAGACTAAGGGATTCTAAGGAATAAGTCCCCCACCTTATTGTGCACCCCTTAGAATCATTGTGAGTGACTGTCACAGTCTGCCCTCACGACATCGTGGGTCCTCTCGAACTAGGTAAATGTTAGCCTATATTTTGAGCCATGATGGGAGTGCTAGTAGGCTGTGGTAGGGATTTTGTCCACACCTCTCCCTTAACATCTCTGGTAGTCATGCGTGACCCCTTTACTCCATATGTGAGTCTAGTCGGCAAGCTATCATCAGCGTGCATCATCAGCAAATCATGTCAAAACATATCCATATCATATCATCTAGTCAAATGCACTAATAACACAATAAAACAATCAAACCCCAATGGCACACTCCCTGACTCGATCCAGAGTCCAAGGGGTTCCATCGATGCCTCGACATCCTCTAGGTCTATAATCCTACACACTTAGTAAAACCGAGGCAATAACACCTGTCTATGTCAAAGAGGTAAAACAACATGTCATCAACCCATAATGCCTCATAATCAAAATCAAAATTTTTAATAGCATAATAATGCGGATCCCTTGCGAGCAAGTCTCCTCAAAGAATAAGTTCACTCAATGCACTAGAGTGGGATGTTACATTTAAACTTCCCATTAGCATTGTTTAAATGCCATTGAGTTTTTATACTAATTCCTTTATTTCCATGCTACATGGGATGGGTTTGAGGGTTTTTTGTGTTCCTAATATAAATTAAGATGAGGTGGAGAAAATGTAATATTTGTGATAATTTTATATTATATAACATATGAACTATACAAATACTATATTATATATTTGGATCACTTGAGAGATTCACTTGAAATATTTTATGGTCACCTAAACATAAAGGGACTTAATTTTACTATAAACTAAGGGATTTCCACTAAGGGATACATAAAGGGACCTAATTTTACTATAAACTAAGGAATTCCCACTAAGGTATTTATCCCTAATTGTTACATAAAGGAACCATATTTCCACCAAGGGATTTCTTAACTATAAACTCCCTAACTTGCTTGCTTGATATAGTTTTGATTTTATTTGTTGTTGATTATTAAACCTAACATCATATCCCTCCATGTCCAAAGTTTCATAAACAACAATGACATGACACAACAAAGTAATATGTGAATAACAAATAAATTCGTTTTAAGTCCTCTTCAATTTTCAAGAATTATTTCTCCTCCCAATTAGCCAACCCACACTCTTTCTTTTCTTCCATTTTTATCACCTTCTTGCTTCATAAGAATCCTTGGAAAAAGTGTATTTATCCCTTTCTATCCCATATGGCTAGCACCATTATCATAGGGAGGTAAAATATAATAACAGATTAATGGAAGTTGACACTTACATATGATAACCCTTTAGGATACATGTCAATAACAACTTAGGGGAAGTTTCTTCATATAAATGTCTTGGAGTTTACCTTAATCACAAGTTTAATTGAAATTATAGCATTGAGAAAAGGATTAATGAAGAATATAAAACTTATTTTGACCTTGAAAACAATTGTAAATCGTATGAATTTTGGCTCTGGGAAAAACACAAACCCCTTTTGAGACACTCATCAATCTTGTTATATTATATATGGATTTGAAAATTTGGGTTGTAGCATTTCTATATAATCATGGAGAAATACTGAGAAAATTCAAAAGTGATTATAATTTATAATATTATAATTAATATCATACAACCTATCCTATCCTCATATAGTTAGTTATTTACCCATTAAGAGAATGACTAAAACAAGGTACCTAATGTACAGGCACAAGAGACTACTAACATGAAATAAAATATGCTACCTATGATTTATTCAAATTCTAGTCAAAGCCACCTATGACTTTATGGGAGTTGGCATAAACATGCCAATTCTTGGCTAAATCATTTGAGAATGGAGAAGGAGATCACTCTACAAAACATTGATATACCAATAAAATAACTATTAAATCAAAATTCAATGAAATATCAGTACTTATGAAGAGTAGTTTTTAACTATAAGGTAGGGATAAAATGTTATTTATAACATAAAAACTCCCATATGATATGGGTTTTAATTAGAAAATGTTTCTAGTATGAGTAGATATATCAGTAGTGTTAGGTCACATGGCCCTCATAACATTATGATTCCTTGTTTCCTCACATAGTTCCTACCATGTTTAAATTATTATAATTCAATTTTAAAGATGCATGAATGTTGAATTGTTATTCTTTCTTTAATGAGGATTATTTGAAGTTTGATTTACTTTATTTGTTTGTATGCATCATTAGTTGTGAACATTTTAAAAATCTGCATATAAGGAACATCACTTGTTATTATCGTCTACGTGTGGGATATGTATGTGCTAGATATGCCTACATATCCAACACAAATCCAATATTATGGTTCAATAAACACATTAGTTACTAATGTCTAGGTTATTAATGAATTAATTAATAACTTGTCAATTCGAAGTTATATTATATGAATATAAATATCATCAATAAGATAATCATTCAATAACTTTGGTTAATATGTGTGAAGTAATAAATGAGTATAATAATTAGTTCCCATCTAAGACTCTTTTATTTCTATAAATTTGACTTTATCATCCAAAATGAAGTATTTGTTATAATTATTCCTTTAGTCAAAAGGTCTCTACAATTGGAAAAGACCACGAAAGTGGAAGACTTTGGAAAAGACCACCAAAGTGGGAGACTGGTTCCTTTTTGAACAATTTATTATGATAAGAGTCTATGGTTTGGAAGATCATCCATATCAAAAGTGACTATTGAATTTGGTTTTTCTAGAGACTAAAGAAAGTGAAATTCAATCAATGAATGTTGATCGGATGAATTTCAAGGAAAAACCAAATCTACACAAGTAGGTCACTAATGTCTTACACAGAGATGTGACCAAGACTTGTGATAATATGTAGGACATGCGAAGCATAAGGGGAGATTTACTTTATCATTATCATTAGGTATCACTATATGGTTTCAAGATGTTTTTTGTCAATCTAGTACAAATATAAATGACTCTTGGAAATGAATATGTCTTTCTCTTGTTATGAAATGAAGAACATAGAAAAATGCAAAACTTGGCATGAATTACATAATCATGTTAATCATTTAGTTTTTGAATGAAATTTTTGTTTGAGGCATTAACTGAGGGAGCATATATCTAGGAACCAAATCCAATATGTGGCCATCCATACCCAAAGTAGTGTGGTTGGATGAAATGCATTCCATGTTATTTTCCTTGCATCTATAATCAAAGGAATTGTCTCCTTGGGAAAATTGACATTCATAAATGCAAGGTGTCTAAGGGATTGCAAAAAGTGAAATTCAATTAGTGAATGTTAATCAGATAAATTTCAAGAAAAAACCGAATCTACACAAGTAGGTCACTCATGTATTACACAGAGATGTGACCAAGACTCATGACAATATGCAGGACATGTGAAGGATAGGGGAAGATTTAGTTACCCATTATCATTAGGTCTCACTAGATGGTTTCAATATGTTTTTTTTCAATATAGTCCAAATATAAATGACTCTTGGCAATGAATATTTCTTTCTCTTGTTATGAAATGAAGAACACAGAAAAATGCAAAACTTGGCATGAAATACATAATCATGTTAATCATTGAGTTTTTGAATGAAACTTTTTTTTGAGGCCATAACTAAGGGAGCATATATTTGGGAATCAAATACAATATAGGGCCATCCATGCCCAAAGTAGCTTGTTTGTATGAAATACATTCCATTTCATTTTCCTTGCATCAACAATCAAAGGAATTGTCTCCTTGGAAAAATTGGCATTTGTAAGTGCAAGGTGTCTAAGGGATTGAAGGAGTTATTCCTTGTACACACAACAAACATACCATATGCATTCACTTGTTGAGAAGTGGTGCAATGGTATTCAAGGTGTTATAGATCACAGTATCCCATGGATTTTATTTATAATTTGAGAATCTCATCTAATAAGAACATCATTTCATGTGTAGGACTCTTTCAATATCCTCAATATTGAATACAATTTATAATCTACTTGCATTATTAAAACCATACAACCTTGATATTTAATATAATCAAAATATTTTGAATAAATTTTATAATCTAGATTCACATTATTAAAAACCTACAACCAATGTTTTGTAGCATCAAGTGAAAAAAGATTGAAAACAACATAACTTATGAAAGAGTTAATATAATTTAATGGCAAACAAGGCATTGTAAGATAATTTGTAAGCCAAACTTTGTAAGAAACTTATGTACTCTAATATTACATATGTAAAAATGGATTTATATATTGAATTCCTAAAGATTTGAAATTTTTATAAAATACAAAAATTTGAATTAAAAAGTTAGAGAGATTGAAATTTTTATGAAATCTTTATAAAATACAAAACGTTTGGATTCCCTTATGTTACAGTTTGGGATGCATTCTAGAGTATCCAATTGGGAGTAATAGTGAGCTCATGAATTTTTGAGGATTTGTATGGGGCCCGACTCACATTATTCATCATATATCATAGCTTGGCCCAACTCACTAACCTAAGGAATATTGATAGCTTGGCTAATGACCATTACGGATTACCTAAAATGGAATCAATCTATGAATAGGTTGACTCATTATAGAAATACCAACATTAACAAAGTAATATAGATTTTCTAATCATGGAAAATATCTTGAATCTTAGTGTTGATTCTTAGTGTAAATGTTTGCTAGAAAACACTTTGAACCTAATCAATCTATGAATAGGTTGACTCATTATAGAAATACCAACATTAACAAAGTAATATATATTTTCTATTCATGGAAAATATCTTGAATCTTAGTTTTGATTCTTAGTGTAAATGTTTGCTAGCAAACACTTTGGACCTAGTTTTATTTGATCAATTCATTCTTAAGGATTTTGTCACTTGTGATTACTTCTTTTTAATAATAATTTTTTAAGACTCTTGTACACTACGAAATTGTGCTAAAAAATACGATGCACTCAATAAATAATTGTTCCATATAGATTCTTGTTCTTGAACTACAATCATACAATATGACACTAGATTATTCTTTGTTAAGTACTATGCCATATTCACTCTTTCCAATTCAATTTCATCTTACTCATGGTTTTTTATATTTGATAAAAAAATGAATTCTACCTTTTTGCAAGATAGATTTCATCTCTTCTCCTTTTCATTACAAAAAACTTAAATGTGTACGAACATTCCTTCTATGTGGATCTTTGTGTATCACCTATTGCAACATATGTTTTCGCCTCATTAAAAATGAATTATTTTCACCTGGATAAAATGAAATTTCGGTCTTTTCAAAAATTTATATTATTTTAATTTTTTGGGATGCTAAGTTACAATGGTTCTCATTTTGAATTCTATGAGTTCAAAATGAGTAGAGGTAGTAACAAAATTGTAGTATGATTGTTATTGGGCTTCTCCACTTCCCCGAAAATTTATCTTATCTATATCAATTATTAAATAAATTCTTTATATAGTTATTGAGCATAATTTTGAGAATTAACTCATCCTATAAATTTTTCTTAATAAATATTAATTATTTAATCGATTCTTAAGCTTGTTATTGAGTATAATTTTTAAATTTGGTTTATGTTCTTTTAGGTTGCACATTTATGCAAATGAAACTACTTCCCAATATAGAAGGAAAGATACATAAGTTGAATCTAAGTGTAAAGCATATATATTCTCTTGGTCCACCTTTATTATATTTTCATTCTTTCAATTGAGTATTTTTGTTTATTTTTTAAATATTAGATATGTGCATTGATAGTTTTGAATTTATTTTTTAAATAATTTTGAAGTTATTTGAATTTACCAAATTTAAGGGGTCCATATTGAGTTCAATAATATCTTTACATATTAATATCATGTAAATGAAAATCAAAGTTAGGCATGCCAATTCAATTTACAATGGGTTTATCCTAGGTATAATGTACAAGTTTATAAGGTACAAACTTGTGAGAAAATAAATTTTGGCTAGCTAAAGATGGTTGTGGGTATGATTAGTGTTTTGATTATTTTTTTTGTATTTTCTTGAACACTTTATAATGATGTAAATTTTCCTCTTAAATGTGAAAATGAGGATAGGATCGATATCTAAGTTCATTATCTATATAGAATTTTGATATGTAAAGTGCAATATCTACTACTGATGTACATGAACTTCTTGCTAGATCGAGACTATATAGGTGTGTGTAAATGGATATAGCATGGATTTACAAGTAATAATGATTGTACATGCTTACACATTTAATAATAATCAATTCATGATTTTTTTTCTATATAATCTATTGTACTTCCTTATACACTCCTTTTTAAATTTCCACTATAAGGACTTCGAGGGAATGTTGTTTAGAATTGGAATATTAATATTTAGATTTCAAAAGAACAAATTACAAATTTGGGATATACATTATTCATTCCCATTCATTATGGTTCTTCTAGTTGCACGTGTTATGAAGACTTCCACACTACTTTTGGGCTTCCTGTTTTTGTAGGAAAATTTACTCTCAGATTTGAATTTGTGTGAAATATTATCCCTCTCGTTATCCTAGAAACTTTTGTAGACATGATCTATTGATTAATGATACATGTTCACATAATAGATGTGGTACATATGTCTTCAATGTAGACATAGGTCATATATGTGTACATATTCACACTTGTGATAAGTAGGAATTAATGGAACCATTTTTATTAGCATTCTCTTCATTTCTCCAAATTGTACATTCCTATGTATTTATTTCGAATTTGAATATAAATACATCTAAGAAATATTTTATGGGATTTGAATATTAACATTCAAATTTTTAAAAAGAACAAATTATTAGTTTTAAATGTAATTACTTTATAGCCATAGTTATTAAATTACTTTAATTGTTTAGATAATGTTTCTAAACTAATGGATTTCTTTGGGACACATTTATTGAGATGTTCATTCCTCAAATCTCCTTCATCATTCTCATACTTTATATCACTTGTAATTGTGAATTTTATGAAGGCCTCAATTCAATATTTGGAATTTCTTTTTATGTAGAACAACTTATTTTAGAGTTTGAATTTGCGTAAAATCTCATTATCTTACATATCCTAAAGGTTTATGTAGACACAATCTATTGATTTATAATTCTAATTAATTTGCATAAAATATAGAAAAACTTATATAACATTTTACTACTCTTTATTTTCCACTTACAATGACTATGACTATGGTGTAATAAATAATATAATTTTTTTCAACAAAAAGTCATAAAAAATAGTACAATTTGTTAAATAAAACAACTACCTTGAAATTTAAAGAACATAATGTGTATATGTTAAAAATTAAATACCTAGTAAAAAAATTTTTATCATGAATTTGCATATACTAAGTGACATTTAAATAACAAAATGTGTATATGTTAAAAATTAACTACCTAATAAAAAGTTTATATCATGAATTTGCATATACTAAGTAACATTGTACTTTTGGGAACAAAAAAACGAACAATACTTTCATTAAAACAACCAAATATACATAAAATCTTATAAAAAATAAATGAAATCTAATAAATTAAGTACATGATAAAAGATCCATTTAATCTTATTGTTCGAGTTTCACTCTGAGGTCACCTGAATGAAACGAATGGATAGGAATTAAAAAGGGTTAAGCACAGAGGGTTGAATCAAAAAGTGGAAGTAATCAAGCATGGTAGTAGATCTTCCCGCCAACATCATGGCCACGGTGCTCGACCCCCGTGACCAAGTCACAATCCAGTGGACTATCACTTGGCCACAGGGGCCTAGCCCTGTAGCAAAGCTGTTGGAGTGCCCATGAATTGGCTAGAGGTTTGGCCCCCCACGACTAGGTCACAGTACACTAGACTGTGACTTGGCCTCACGGGTCGAGCCCTGTGGCCAAGCCATTGGCATACCCAGTCCACTGGATTGTGACTTGGCTGTGAGGGCCCAACCCTAA
>JASDQU010507087.1:33914-52272 GCA_032191745.1 Picea mariana
AGAGTGGTTGCTATTGTACCAGGTTCACTTGTATATGTTTCCTGTGTTGTACATTTTTCTTTGAGGCCTTCTATATATATCTTCTCCAAACTGGTTTTCCCCATGGGGGGGGTTTTCCAGGGTCATGTTGACCAAAAACATATGTGTCAATTTCATGCATGCTTAGAAGTGTAGATCAACATTTTAAAGTCAAAATATCTAGAGGTCGTGTTATTTTTTTTTATGTATATTGCATGTGCTAACATTGAGTAAAGAAAACACTTGCAAGGGAACCTCAAAAGGACACTAACCATCAAAATATTGAGCTGAGATTTGGTGACAGTTTGTTGTCCTAAAACAACAGCAAGGGATATCCACAAAGTTGAAACTTAGAGCCAATCTAAGGTCAAAGACTGACCTTAGTTGGCAGCCTCATAGGACCTCAATAAATCTACAGACATGTCCCCAATTTGGAATGTTGGAATTCTTCCATCAAATTGAACCTTCTCAAAGGACATACGATCTCTCTATTGGTGGGGTGAATCTCTCATGTGGACATATTCAATGGTCAAATTGTTCTAAAATGGATTTTATCCAATTTTTTTATCATGGATTTATATAATTAAAAATATTATTCATGGGTTTAGCCTCCAACCAATTGTGGATGATAAAACCAAGAAAATTATTATTTTATGAGGGAGGTAGAAACTAGTCATTGCAATAAAAGGTATATAAGGCTAGCCCTCCTCTCATTTTATGTTGTTGAAACTTTGTGAGATCATAATGCCATATTTTTTAACTCAATTTTCTTGTGTCACTTTGAATTGTCTATTGTAATGTTAGTTCTTATTGGCCAAGGTTTATTTTAATTGTGATTTGACAGGGGTTTCTTAGGATAATTACAAGAGGTGATCAATCAATCCATTGACGGGCTACATAGTCATGTGGAGGAAAGGAAATAGACTATTTGTCTCTTTCTTTCCTTGTGGGTGCCTAGTGAAACACACCTAACTTGTTGGACCAACTTCCTTGGAAGTAGCTTCAACCAAGTGGTGGGTTTTCACTTTGACCTAAGTTGATTTATTGTCTTGGAGACCATCCATTAAGGAGGTCTTCTAGGAAATCCAAGGAGTAACTCATCTATTGTTAAAATTTCTAGTATTGAGGTGATATTCTTCCAACTCCAAACCCAATAAACTAGAAATCCATTAGAAATCCATCTAGGTCCAATCTTGAACTCACGGGATCACAATCGCTCAAACTAAGAGACAATATAAAGGTAAAAATATGTAAGGTATTCTCTCACTTTCTTCAACCAATTACTTTCAAAATTATAAATCAATTTTTATTATAAAAAAATTACAAAAAAAAACATGCGCTAACTTAGTTCTTCATTTTTGTTTCTTATAAGCTAGTAGATCTTGGGGTTTTTGCTATTTGGGAATTTCCCTACCCCAAGATTAGTTTACCCTTGAGTTTTTTGCTTTATTGAATATATTTCACAAGGGTTTTCTTGAAGAATAGTGTGCATATCTGTGTTATTATTGCAAAGAATACCTTTAGATCTACACCCATTTTTGCATAAGAAGGGACACATATTATAAGTATTTACCTCCCAAACCCTTCCATAACGTTTCCAAATCTGATTTATAATCTTTATATTTTATTTTCTGGTTAATATAAAAGAATACTACATCATAGCAATCATTTCTCTTGTCTATAACAAATTTGGGTTTTGACCCTAAGGGGAATTGAACCCCAAATCCGCAGAAGTAATTTCCAGCCAACTGGAAACTATTTTTATTGTATATATAAAGGCTTTAGGGTAGAGTATTCATGCATACTTTTCTTTCCTATCCTATTGACCCACAAATCTATTGATATAGTGTGATTCTACACTTGTGGGAAGCCTCAAAAGGCCATTTTCTTGTTGGTTTTATGCGTTTTTATCTGTTTTTGCAAGTCTGATATAAAAAACAACAATGAAATATCTCATTTTCAACCACTTTGTCCAAGGTACACATAGTAAAAATCATTCGTTAAGTGATAAGGACATTCACCCCCTTTTCTTGTGCATTATTTAGCCAATATTTTGGTGGATTGGGGTAAGATAGCTTGTTGGTTTGCTACTTTATTTTCCACGTTACATATTAGTTCAGAAATTATTTTAAACAATTAAATCCTACCGTCACCTAGTTTTTTTGTTTAGGCACGGTCTCAATATCCTTTGAGGTGAAGTGATATTTTGCGAGAAGCCTCCCAGAGCCTCTTAGTGTAGGAGTTTGGCTCGAACAGGGAAGGATAGTTGTTGTGGTGGCATTGGGAACCTATCCCTTGTGTTGCTTCCCTAGTAGTCTGAATACCTTGATGGGATGTTAGTTTGGTCGATAATATTTTTTGGCGTCGTTTTCGGGGAACAAGGTTTTTAAAACAAGGGTCTTCAACGATAAATATTGGTTAGAATTTATTGTTTTGTGCTTTGATTAGATTCATTTGGTATTGCATCTTCACTAACATTTCAGGTCTCATCTGGCGACTTCATTGAAGTAAAAAATACAAATATTCAGTGCTTTGCAACAAAGTTCCCAGCGTTGGCAACTCCATTGTCTGAGAGCACCTTGGTAAGTTGTCTTTCTTTGTATCTTGGTGATATTTCTATGATTATTTCTAACTTGTAGGATCTCATCTGGTGACTCCACTCGAACAACATATAATAAAGAGGTACATACAAGAAGCCACTCTATAAGGTAATAAGTAAGGTATGTATTAGCGACTCCATTGTGGTATTCTCATAGATATTTTTTATCCCAAATTTTCATCTTAGAATTACTTCTAGATTCTACTAATAAAAGTGGAGAATATCCCTCCATGGTTAGCAGAATGTTATACTCCGGTTTAATTTTTCAATATGAAGTGTTTTCCCCATGATCATACAATTGACATTGAAGAAGACCATTCCATGTTCTATGGTTATGGGGATTCATTCGTAAAGCATTTGTTTGCATTCATCAAATATTGCAAGAAAAATGACTTCCTTCATGAGGATCTCATGATGAAATTTTTCAGTGTGAATTTGAAAGGGTCTATACAAATGTGGTATGAAGGCCTTGGCAAAGGAATGTTTTCATCTTTTGAAGTTTTTTTGTAAGCATTTTGTGCAATTTGGGATTATGACTCAATAGGTTGGATGCCCCTAGTCTGTGAAATAAAAGAATTATATTATGCACAAAGACTTATTGAATAAGGTCTTGGTCCTCTTATGAAAGATAATGAGATCAACCATACCAACGAAGATCATGGTGTTTGTGCAAAAGAGAAAATGGATGCACTCAATTTCTCATTGGACTATATCAAAATAGATTATTTTGAGCCTCATATACAAAATCTTTAATATTATCTCTATGAAGAGGCTCATCCTTCTCCTCCCTACCATGAGTCGATATCACATGATTGCTCAGTTTCAGAAAATGATGATGAATGGGAATCCTGTTTGAAAAGCATTGAAGAAATGAATGACACAAGTGGTAAGCAAGATCTTGCTGAAGAAGAGCATCAAGAGACCACTTGTCTCCAAAATAAATACATCAGTGGGGAAAGAATAACTGAGTTACATCCAAAACCATGTGAGGACAAGGAATGGAAAATTTACCTCAAAATTCTTGAGGAATACCCTATGACAAATTTTAATGTATTACCTCAATAGGAAAATAGTGGTCACGAGTCACATCTTATTGAGGATGACAGAGGTGTGGTTGATATGAAAGAAGTCCCTACTAGCCACATGGATAAATAGGAGGAAAATACCACAATAGGGAGCACTGATAAAGAGTCTTCTCATATTCCCATTGAAAATCAAGACACAATTGAATATCACAGGTATGAGGAAAGCATTGATTATAGTGATATTCAATAACCAACCCTCCAACCTCCAGATGAAAGCACAAATTCAATAGGATTTGGGTTTTGAAGTAGAAAACAGTGCAAAATCAATGTTAGAGCCATAGAAGGGTTCTCCACTATTTATGTCAAATGATTTTGGATCCAATGGTAAGAACGAGCCATTATTCATATCACTTGTTGTTACATTTTGGATTCTACATAATTGTATGATGGATATTGGGGCAGGGATAAACATCATGTCTTTATAAGTTGCAAATAAGATGGGATTGAAGAATTCCTGGCCTAACAAGAATGTGTGTGCTCTTGATTCACGACATCTCCTAGCTATTGGTGTGATCAAATATTTGCAAGTTCATTTGGCCAAAAACCTAGATGTCATGATTACCATGGACATAGCTTTCCTTGACATCCCAAAAACATGTGGAATGTGGTTACCTCAGGAATGGTCTGCTCATCTTGGTGGCACGTTGCAAATGGATCTATTCTATCCCAAAATACCAAGTCCTGATGGCGAATTAGTTACTTTATTAAGAGAATCTTACAGGAAAATTCATGTAGAGGATCCCAGGAAAAAGGAATATAGTTTGGTATGGCAAGATGAAGTATTTGGAGCCTACACAATATTCGCAGCAAAAGCGATAGCCCGCTCATACACTGACAACAAATGGGCGATGCACTTTGATGGAGCTAGCTCCAGATCAAGTAATGGTGCAAGCATTATGTTTACTTCTCCCTCTGATGAGCTCATTTATTATTCTTTCATATTAGAATTTGAGGCTACTAATAATGTTGTTGAATATGAAGCATTACTTCTTAGTTTGAACATTGCTAAAGATTTAGGAAATAAAATGTTACATGTTATTGGTGATTATGACCTCATTGATTATCGAGTTAAGGACCACCATGATTGCAAGCATGAAAGTCTAAAAAGATACAGGTCATTCGTTCTTTTAGCAATGAAATATTTTGAGGAAATCGACCTTGAAGCAGTACCTCGAGCACAAAATGAGAAATATGGTGCACTTGCAGTGTCAACATCTTTGTTTCAGCCATGCCCAAAATTAGAGAAGGAAAAAAAAAATAGTCACACTTTACAGGCCCTCCATTCCAGACAATGTAGAAAATTGGCAAGTGTTCGAAGATGATGAGAAGATCCTCAATTTTCTTCATAACATCCAAGAATTCGAGAGGAATTCACCTGATGAAAGGAATGCACAATGACTCCATTACATAAATTGAGGAATGCACAATGAATCCATTACATAAATATGTGAAAATAATATTATTTCCAGTTTGGTGCCTTTGGAAATTTTTTTTGACAGGGATGATGCATTTAAAGGAAGGACATAAATGAAAAATCCTGAAGAATATCAAGAGATTAATGTGGGAATAGTTAGAGACACAAAAATTATTAAGGTTGGTACAAGTACAATTGAAAAAGAGAAGGAGAAGATAAGGAAATTAGAGACAGAATATAACGACATATTTTCTTGGTCATATGACGATTTGAAGACCTGCAAAGGGGACATCATTAAGCATACCATACTAGTCCTACTAGAGGAGAATCTATTCAGGAAAAAATTGAGAAGGATCAACCCCAAGTTAGCCTCCATGGTCAAGAAAGAATTGTAGAAATTGTTGGATAAAAGAATCATTACTCCAACGAGGCATACTACTTGGTTGTCAAAGCTGGTGATAGTTAGAAAGAAAACGGGTCAGATCATATTATGTGTTGATTTCACGAATCTTAACAAAGCTTGTATCAAAGAAAATTATTCTCTCCTAGATATGGAGATTCTTTGGAGATGCTTTTACAAAGGATTACAGGTTCCGACATGTTGTCATTTCTGGATGGTTTCTCGGGATATAACCAGGTGTTGGTTAGTCATAAGGACAGGAAGAAGACGAAATTCAAAACCCCTTGGGGAATAAATCCTTGGGAAACATACGAGTACATCATAATTCCATTCAATTTTTTAAACATATGAGTTACTTTTCAACGAGCCATGGACTATCCCTTTAGAGATATTATCAAGAAGATCATCGAAATATACCAAGTTGACCTTACAATATTTTCAAAGAACATAAAATATCACATTAGCCACTTAGAAAGGGGTTCAAAAGATGTAGGACGTATGGAATATCTCTCAACCCAAAGAATACCATCTCAGGTGTGACAGAGGGAAATTTTTTGGGTCACATTGTATTAAAGGATGGAGTAAGGATGTATCATGAAAGGATCAAAGGGATCCAAAATATTAAGCTGGAAGGAACCTGAAAGAATTGAGATCATTCCTTGGAAAGGTAAAATTCATCAGACGTTTCATCTCGAATATATCAGAACTCCTCAAGAAAATGAACAATTTTCTTAAGAAAGATGTAGCTTTTAGATAGGATGAAGTAAGGCGTCATTCATTTCAGCATACCAAAGATGTCATCACTAAAGCAACGGTATTGGTAAGCCCTGATTTTTCAAAATATTTCATTATTTTCTTTTGCTTATGATGATACAATTGCAGGTGTTATGTTACAAAATAATGATCAAGGGAATGAGAAGACAATTGCATTTATGAGAAAGATGTTCAAAGATGCATAACTTAATTATACCAGCATGGAAAAACAAACTTATGCTTTGGTGAGTCACTAAAGCACTTCAAAACTTATGTTAGGTATTCAATAATCATATCCTTTGTGCCCCACTCAGTAGTAAAGGATATACTCTCAGCTAGTTGTGGTGGAAGCGCCCTTTCAATAGTGGGGATTGGACTTCATTGGGGAATTCAAGGAAAATTCAAGCAATGGTCACAAGTGGATTTTAACAGTGACATATTACTTCACCATAAGGGTTGAATCCATCCCCACCAAGAAAGCAACAGATGAAGTGGTCATGAATTTCTTGGAAGGCAGAATCATTACTAGGTTTGTCATTCCAACAAAGATCACAACAAATAATGCCAAAGCCTTCAATTTAGTCAGTTTATCTTCTTTTTGCTGCAAGTATGAAATCATCTTGTCACACTCATCACACTATTACCCACAAGGAAATGGTTTGGCTAAATCAAGTAACAAGAACTTAATGAACATCATTAAGAAGACCGTTGGTGAAAATAAGAGGATTTGGGATAGCCAACTCAAGTATGCTCTCTAGGTAGATCGAATTACCAAGAAATATTCCACAGGGAAAATTCCCTTTGAGTTAGTATATGGAATGGAGATGACAGTGCCCGCTCATTTGAATCTCCTAGTGTACAAGATAATGCAACAATTTTCAATAGATGCAGAGGCTATGCAAGGAAGAATCAACCAATTGATAGAAATTGACGAGACACTCAGACGTGCACATGTTCATCTCTTCCAGAGTCAAGAGAAGACCAAGAAGAAGTTCAACTAGACATCTCTCCAATGCAACTTCCACGAGGGTGATTTAGTACTATTATGGAGCAAGAAGGGTGAGAAACCAGGTAACCACGGTAATTTTGAGAGCGTCTGGCTTGGCCCATATCAAATTCAAAGTGTTCCAGGTAACAATTCTTTCTACCTTAGCCATTTGGATGGTGAGAATCTCCCCTTGCCTGTCAATGGGAAACTTCTTAATCTCTTCTACTCAGGTAACAAATGATGCTATCAGGGGCATCATGTACTATAGTAATGTTAGTTAAAATTTTGGTGTGTTAATGTTAGTTGAAATTTTGGCTTATTGGAATAAGCTCTAATTTGAGCTCTAGTTTAGCCTTTCATTTAAGCATTTATATTTCATAGATTAGATGCATTTTTTTTGGTTTATTTATTTTTTCTAGGAAGGGATAAGACTTCATGTTTTACTCTCTCTCTCCTGTCATTTGATATTTTGCATAAAATTGTTTCAGGTTTACAGGTGAAAGATTATGGGGTTCTCACATCCTCTCACAAAGAGCAAGTGTTTCACAGTTGGAGCTAGTTTTTACCTCTCCAGGAGGTACACTATATTTTTTCACTTGGATACACCATTGTAATTCCAAGGATGCAAGTCAAAGCCATGTAAACCATAGTGGATGATTTTGTTATGGACTCCTAGACTTGGTACAGCCATGATCAATCCCCTTAGTCCTCGTCTCAATATCTTTCGTCTTGGATAGGATTGGAGGCCTTGGCATGGATATATTGGGACACATGGTTGTGTGAATCTATTAGTCTTATGTAGGGGTGATTGCAGTTTGTGGGGTCTATTTTGGTCCNAAAATACAACATGAGCTCAAAATGATCATAAAATATTTACGAGCAAAAACCATATTGCATATTTTGGATTGATGAAATATTAAGGGAGATATTTCCTCCCAAAGGAAAATTGTCCCATCCTTCTAAGAAAATTGTTGGGCACATTTCCCAAGTCAAATGGTCAACAAAGAGGAATGTTTTGGTCATCTTACATTTGTAGATACATAATGCATTATCACCATATGCTTTCTTTTCTTGGTTGTTGAGGACTAGTTGCAGGTATATTGCTTTGGGTCAAGTGCTCAATGGTGGACTTCATCGAATGTCTAGACAAGGTAGGCCTTTTATCTTGTCTTGCTAGAATATTTTTTTTCATAGCATACTTGAGAAGAGAGTTGATTTCTGCATTCATTTCCATCTATTGTGGTTTACCCTAGCCATATAGAGATTCTCCTCGTAATAGAATTGGCGACCATACTGGGGATTGAATCTTCTTTCTTAGGGTTTGGAGTACTTTTCTCCTTAGATTGTTCTCATTCCTATTGTGTTTCTTGTCGTATCATTGCTTAACATCCTCTGTTCACTCCGGGTTTGAGTTTTCAGCCTTCTCCCTTTCGTAGCCTTGTTTTTTGAAACATATACGTGCTTTTTGGCTTGACAGTCGCGTATATATGTGGGTTGTCCCTCTGCAAGTTGCATACATACACTTTGTTTTCCTAAACAATTGCGTACATCAATATTCCTTTCTTGTTTTCTTTCTCTGGTGGTTTTTGGGTGGGATTTGATGTTTATTGAGTCTTCTTAGGTCTCTGTAGTGCATGTTAAGTGCTTGTGGGGTGACAAAAAACCTGTCTATGGTTGAATTTCCGGGCGGAGTCTTTATCATCATATTTTCATTTTGATTGTCCTTGTACATTGGGCTGGGTGTTTTGTTGCTTGGTATCCTGCTTGAGTTATCTCTTTCTATACATAGTAGAGTTTATATATCAAGTGGCTTTTCAGTCCATGCATTTTCATTTTTTTACTATATTGAAAATACAAAAAGATTAGGCATTTTACATTGCTTGGAATTTTGGTATTTTGAGTCCTTGTCATTATCTTAGTGCATGTAATGAAAGAATGCATTTTTACTTCAGAATTGCAGAGTTGAAATTGAAAATTTCATTTCTTTTTAGAAGCATATCATTCGTTGAAAATTGAAGTTAGGTATTTGCATTATATTCATATTTACTTTTCTTGCAGAGTCATAACATCATGAGTTTCACTACCATACATTTTTGAGTAATCATGGCCACTAAAATTAACGCTATAATTTAAAATTGATTAATCACGATTTTATTTTCTAGGGTGCACAAACTAGCTTAGGATTTAGTGCCTTGGAATAGGATTTTGTGAGTAAGCTTCTCCAAGGAAATTAAATCAACATATGTGCCTGACAAAGGGAGTGGAGAAATCCATTATATAATTGGTAATATCAGGAGGATCCGCTCACACTAGAGTTAATCACGAGGTCACGCGAGGTTGGTTGAAGGGATATCCCCCTGATACCTTCTTAGCGTCAGAGATATTTCTGGGGATCTATTCGTATATGAGGATCTTGCTAGTGCCTTTACCTCTGTGAGAGGCAGTACTTTCAAGGTTTCGGGCTTTGCTAACCTACCCATATGGTGGACTTGACTTATGATTACTCGCTTGTGCATCAATTATACAGTGGTTTATTAGTTGTTTGACTTAGGTGCCACATAAGTTACTTGCAGGGGTTATTTTGCAGGTACCCTGGGTCAGATAAGGGTTGGACAACACACAACCTTTATGGAAGATTACCTCTCCGGGCGGATATGACCGACTAGTTGCTAAGCCCACGAGGACCCTTATAACTAATTTTTTTACCTCCAATCTTTAGCAGGGAGTCTCATACCGCTCTTGGGCAAGACATACCTTCTTTAAGGAGGGAGGCCACTTTCAGCCACTTTACCTCGTTTGTGTGCATTTTGGCTATTTGACCTTTGGTGTGCTCTTTGATTACTAGTTGGCCTTAGGATTTATTTTTCATCTTTAGAGTCTTAAGACATCGTGGAGTCGGACCAACGTCCCCACCGGTCTCATCGCTTGTTATAGTTACCATCAGATTTCGAGTCTTTTCCTTCTAAAAGGCATAGAGTTATTAGGCGTGGTACACACACATCCACTGTTCACACTTGTGATTCTACAAGGATGAGTACTGAACCTAGTCTTGAGAATACTGGGAGCCCTTTGAATCCCACACCCACTATAGTTAATGACACCCCTTCGACTCCTGCAACCACAATGGTTGTAGTGCCGGATGCACCTATCATTACTATGGCTTGGCCTATAGTGAATTCTCAATCTCTTGCCTCGAACCCTTTTGGGTCTCTTGGTCACTCACTGGTCTATAATGTTCAGTCCATCCTTATGGCCTCTAGTCTTTTTTCCCATGGTATGTCGAACGTTACTTCACAGTTTTTGAATGCCATCCCAACTACTGGCCCTAATGCTAGCATTGGGCTTGGGGGCACTACACCTCCTTACACTCCATTTTTGTTTGGTGGTTCTCAAATCCCTCAAACGACTCATAATATGGGAGGCATTCATGCTTTTAACTCAGGGTCAAATCCTCTTGCTTTTGGGTGGAACAACCAACCTGGCGGACAAGCTTCGACTCAAGTTCCATCCTATACCCCTACCTCATCGATACTGATTCCGACCAATACATTTGGCATGACGAATCCACCTCTATCCTCTGGATTCACACCCGGGGGAGGTTAGTTTCATGCTTTGGGAAATGCCCAACCCGAATCCAATCCGGTTGGGGGCAATTTTTATAACCCTCATCAGAACATTCCTATTGGAATGATGCCCAACCAACCTTTTATGAATCAACCTGGAGGAGGGCCTTATAATCCCGAACATGGCCATGGTGCTTACCAGAACCCTGGATGGGCTGTAGTTCCTCAAACACAATCTTTCCAGGGAGATTGGGGCCAGATGTTGCAACCCCATCTCCCTTTTTTGTCCATGCTTAATCTACCAGACTTGTCTAAGTTGATGAATGACCCTGTGAGTCATTATTCTACATGGTCCCCTATTTCCACCAAGCTTCCTTCGAACATTCTGAAATTTGAAAGTAAGAATGGAGAGGATCCTGGTGATTACGTTACTACCTTTCACCTATGGTGCTCCTCGAATTCCCTTAATGACGACTCTATTCGGTTAATATTATTTCAACGCACCCTCATTGGGGTCGCTGCAAAATGGTATATTGAGATAACTAGGGGGGCATATGGGACCTTTAATTAGCTGGTGTTGGTCTTCCTTAACTACTTCCAATTGTCGGTTCGTTACGATGTTGGCCTAAAACTTCTATCGACTTTACGCCAAGACACTGCCACTCATATCTCAGATCATATCTAGGAGTGGTGTAGACGAAAGAGGTTAATTAAGACCTCCATACCCCCAACCTTTATTTTATAATGGTTTCTCAAGTCTTTTCACCCTCCTATCTCAAAGGATGTTGCTACATCTAGAGTTACCACTGAGGAAGAAGCAATCTTTAAAGCCCAACAATTAGATCTCATATACGCTCAGTCTGGGATGTTATACCACATTCTTCCGGACACACCACGGTCAACTTACAACCCTAGACAAAAGCCTAGACCTCATGTCGATGGCATTGTAGGCTTCACCAATGTAAAGTTTGCAGACTCGGTGACAAGCCATTTGAAAGAGTTGTCTCTAGACTAGTCTGCAGGAGGGCCAAATTCGTGCGTGTCTTGCAATCCCACTCAGTCGGCGGATGTACATTATGTGAAAATGTCGTTCGGCCCAAATGGTAACCAGAAACCAAGCGGGAATAAGAAGAAAGGACACAATAATCGTAAGGGTGGGAAAAATAATAATAAACCCAAGGACAATGGTAATAATGAGAAGACAAATAATAATGTTGGAGAGGGAAAACAAGAAAGACATAAGGTGAAGTTTCACTATAATCTTTGTACAAATGATCACCTTACCCATTTATGCCCCAAACTTGCGGAAGTTGCGAGGTTATTATCTCTACCACCCATTGTGCTGACGAATCATTTTCCACACAACCAGCGCATGGCCTCGAGCTCCTCAAACGCTGGAAATGCGGCTTGTGGGAGTCAAAACCCATCGTTGCAAGACAATGACCGTTTGTGTATCAATATGATCAATGCGAAAGTTAATATAGCCACTCGATCTCGAGATTATATCTCTTCACAAGCTATTCTTGGTCTAGAATCTCCTCCTCCTCCTCTCGAGACGACTTTACAGACTGAAAAACCAGAGCCACCGCCTCATATTCCAAAAGGAGTACTCAAGTGCTCTACCCACAATCCAAATGCTAGAGTCGCCCAGAACTACTCTATTTTTTAGAACCCGGGTCAAACCCCTTGTGCGATGTCGGCTTTGGAGGTACTCCATACATGTCCTTCACAGAGGAATTCCTTACTATCTGTGTTAGGAGCTCTAGAACCCAGTGGCTCAAAAGTTATCAAGTTTGACATCACAGATGTGAAGCCTCGCTTGCCTTACCATGTGGCTTTCCAAATCCACATGGAATATTCAAAGTATACCATCAAACGTGTGGTTGTTGATGAAGGCGTTGATACATGTGTGATGTCCCTAATCTGTTGGAAATCTCTCGGTTCTTCGACTCTTTTTAAATCATCGAACATGTTGACTGCTTTTGACGATCATTCCTTCCACCCTTATGGTATTCTTCCTGCCTTTCCGATCCAGTTAGGTGGGAAGACGGTAGAGGTAGAGGTCGAGGTGGTTGATGCGCCTCTTGATTATAACTTGTTACTAGATGCAATTGGACCTATTCTATGGTCGACGTGGTATCGTCTGTGTTCCGTACTCTTTGTTCTCCTCATGAAAGGAAGATCGTGACGATCGACCAATTATCATTTTCGTACGCTAGTCCCAATGCATCTGTTGGATAGTCGATCCCTGTGATCGACAGTTCTCAGCCAACAATTGAGAATATCGGTGTCAGAATGTATTCTTCCCTCATGGGTACTATCGACTTCATGACATCGAGTCACCACGTTTACACCATGTCCAGTAGGCTTGTTTCGACAGGAAGGTCCATTCTTTTCAACACTTACTATTTTAGTGATCAGTGGACCCTACCTTCCCTAAATTCGTCTTGTGAAGGTCAGTCGCACGTTGGAATGGCCATGCCACAATCGGTAGCAGAGATTGTGTATCAAGTTGTTCTTAACTCTTAGTCGATCTCGATCATGTTACCTCGTCGACGGACGAGGAGGATCTCATTCTTAGGCCCGTGTGGGCCACTTCGTTGTCTTGTTCACATGATTGCCTCGATGAGACTTTGCCTTCAGATGAAGCTATCATTGAAGCCATGAATGGTTCCGACAAACTTTGGGATGATATGCATCACCGCTCTTTTTTCTCCCAGAGCTTGAAAGAATCGAACAATATGACTTTCGATCTACTTTGAGTGAGATAGTCAGTCACGCTGTAGTTCCACTTGATATGCACGACATTTATGCTGAAGGAAATATGGCGAGTATTTCTCCTATTGTCATGATCGACATCTCTCGTACCCCTGGCAAGATTGAAAACGTAAATATCGGTGCGGATTTTTCACCAGAAGAAATCTTGATCTACACCGAACTCTTCAAGGAATTCCGAGATGTATTTGCTTGGTCATGTGAAGAGATGCCAAGAATCGACCCTTGTATTGTCGAGCATGAGGTTATAACTTATCTGGATGCTAAACCTGTTCGACAACGTCTTAAAGTTGTCAATCCCCGGAAGGACCCTGCTATTAAGGCAAAGGTGGACAAGCTACTTAATGTTGGCTTCATCTACCCGGTTCCCTTGACTAAATGGGTATCCAATCTTGTTCCAGTGAATAAGAAGCAAGGAACTATCCATGTATGCATGGAATTTTGTGACCTGAACAAGGCATGTCCTAAAGACAACTTCCCGACACCTTTCATCGATCAGATTCTCGACGAGTGTGTGGGAAGCGAAGTATTTTATTTTATGGATGAATTTTCAGGGTATAACCAAATTCAAATTAAACCTGAGGATCAATACAAGACGACATTTATTTGTCCTTGGGGTACTTTTTCATACCGGAAAATTCCTTTCGACCTTAAAAACATCGGAGCGACCTTTCAACATGCCATGACCTTCGCTTTTCACGATCTTAAGCATATAGTCGAAGCTTACCTTGATGATCTTCCTGCTCACTCTCGTAAAAGAGCCGATCACTCTACACACCTTTAGCTTGTTTTTGAAAGATGTCGTCACTATAGAATCTGGTTGAACCCTCACAAGTGCATCTTTTGCATTAGGTCTGATTGTCTTTTGAGATTTCTAGTTTCAATGACTGGGATCATGGTAGATCCATTAAAGGTTGAGGCAATACTTTGATTGCCTCCCCTGCGCACTATTAGACAACTTCAAGGTTTACAAGGGAAAGCTAACTTTCTATGTCGGTTTATAGTAAATTATGCCAATATCATTAAGGGTTTCATGCGTATTTTGAAGAAGGACACCCCTTTTATCTAGGATGAGCGAGGAAATAGAATCATTCCACGAAGGGAGAATCCTTTATGACGTGAATAAGAGAAGGAGTCTATTCCTCCTTCCCACGAACAGAAGTGGAGCGACAAAGAGCAGGAAGTACATGAGATTGGGATTGGAGGAAGAAACAACGTGAGTCTACTTCGGAGATACATTTGGATCAAACTAATGAACAAGACGAAAGAATAAATTTGAGATGTTTTATTTAGAAAATTCAAAGTTTCGGGGATTTAGCGTCGTTGGAGGAATGTCCGGGGACTGTAATTACCACATTGGTATTTATGCTTTGAAGAAAGCCTTGGTATCGACGCCTCTGCTGAAGTCTCTCGACTACAGTAGGGATTACTTGCTTTATATCGCCGCGTCTGAGGAGACAATTAGTATGGTTTTGGTTCAGGAGGATGATGAGCTCCACGAGCACGTCATATACTACCTTAGTCGAAACTTAGTTGGTCCTGAGCTTACTTATTCTCACGTTGAAAAGCTAGCTTTGGATGACGTTCACGCAGTCCAACGTTTGCGTCATTATATTTTACTCCACAAGACAACTGTGGTTGTCGATGTCAATCCATTTCAATACGTCCTTACCAGGCATATCATAAGGGACAAATATAATAAATGGATTGTCATTTTACAAGAGTTTGATCTCGATTCCGCTTCTGCGAAATCCAAGAAATCGCTAGTCTTTGCGGAGTTAATATCTGACTTTCCACGATTAGATGAGGATGTTATCCATGTTGATTCATTTGCAGACGAACACATTTTCCCTGTCTCATCATCCAAACCCTGGTATGGAGGCATTGTTCTCTATCTTCAAACCTTGAAGTTCCCTCAGCATCTCTCATGAGATGACCGACGACGTATAAGATACCAAGCTAAGAATTGTACTTTCATCGGTGACACTTTGTATCGCTGAGGAATAGACAATATCTTGCTTCGTTGTTTAACTCACGGAGAAGCCGAGACAGTCCTGAATGATTGCCACGTTGGGGATTGTGGTGGTCACCTATCCGTGCTTGCGACAACCTAAACAATTTTGTGAGCCGGTTATTTCTGGCCTACTATCTTTAAATATTGTATTGAAGCAGTTAAAAAGTTTCACCCCTACCAGGTGTTCACTCAGAAAATGTGCTCACATCTAGCCCCTCTTCACCCAGTCATTATCGTCGGTCCTCTGGCCATCCTTATACACACTTGCAAACATGAGCTAAGTCCTGCTCACTTAGTGTGTCCTTGGAGGCATAATGCCTAGGTTCAAAGCCCATGATGTCACTTTGACTTGAATCTCTTCCATCTAGGCTTACTCCAAGGGAAGTCAAGGGGGGTAGACCCTAGTTGCTAGATATGATTAACGTTATGTTCTAGGAGTTGGTTTTAATTAGTTACAAGGTTGGGGAGAAGACTAACTTATGATGTAAAGGCAACAATGCAAGATGCAAGATTTACTTATGTCAAACAAACTCTTCTCTAAGTCAACTAAGACTAGTGCCTAAGGTTGGGCAAAGGGGTCACCTAATGTTTGAGGGAGTTTGATTACAAAATATTTACAAAGAAAACAATGATTACAATTACTTCACAACAATGTTAGATACAAATCCACAATCAGATACAAGATGAATATATGATACAACAGATACAACAAGAATATCTAAGAACTACAAAATATAAAGATACAAAGAGGCAAGTTAACCATGTGTTTTAATGTGCAGGAAATAAAGGATTTCAAAGCATGGATATCATCAACACATTAAGCCAAGCATGCCCCAATAGAATTTACTCTAATGGACTGCTTTTCAATGGCAACATCAACACTCAAGAACCAACAAGATGATGCCTCCAAATGGGATGTGCTATCTCTTGAGGGATCATGCCATAAAGAACACTTAACAAAAGATTTGGAAGCTTTCCCTATGTCATGACTTAGCAATTAAAATTGTTGTTTTGACTGATTGAGACTCCTGATGGACAAACACCTAGCAAAAGTTGTCCGACTGAGTTGAAACTTGGTCCAAGGGTGTAGGGGGTGTCTTTCCATTTATTTTGAGCACAAATACCCCTATCAAAAACCCAAGGACCTAGTTTTTACAATATTTGCTCAAAACAATTAATTAAATAAATAATTAAACTTCCAACCTTAGGAAAATTTAACTAATTTAATTAATTAAAAAAAAACCTATCTAGACTCGACGGAATTCCGCGAAACTTTCTGAGATGTCATACATGGTCATTTACATCATTCCTACACAAAATATACCAAAAGATAACCTCGTTAGAACACCTTTCACCACTTTGGAGGAATTATTGTTGGTGAGAGGGAAAAACTCAAGGGAAATTAATAACGCTGAAAAGCCCAATTATTAACATGAGGATAAAAAACCCTCAATGAAAGGAACTTCCCTAATGAAAGAAATCTCCAGGTAACTGACCTAACTATGACCCATGCAGACCTATTACATTATTAACCCACGTAGGGGTGCGAAAATTCTGTTTACAAAAATGTGTGCTGGAGGCATAAATTGCCCAGTAGAACCAAATAGTCTTCGTCATATTTGAATATGTTGATGCATATCTTCATGTTACATGGATTTGACCCCCTAGTTGAATAGGCGATCAACATCTAGCTCCACATCGGGACATGTGTTTGATCTTCACGATTGGGAAGGAGAGCATACGAGAATCCAACATCTACAAAACAAAGTGCTCACCATTATCCAACATAAGCATACATATATACAATGAAATAAATAAATGCAATAAACAACATCTACATAATGAAATAACTAAAGTACAACATCTATAATTTTACAAAATGAAATTATGATGCATAAATAAATTTGAGTACATAATGACATAATAAATTGAAATAATACAAAACTGAAATACAAAGAAGGGTTAGAGATACATTACAAACATCCATGCAATGGATGAAATGAAACCAAAAGTGTTGGAAACATCCTTGTCCATGATGACTCACAAAAGACCCCTTCCCAAGTCTTATCAACTTGGAATTTTTTGTGAGAGATAACCAACCAAGAACCATGCTCCTTCCTCTATCCAACCAAGCACTGGGATATGACAAGCTATGTAATATTTTAATATTTTGTTGCTCACGATTGTCAAGGTGGAAGGCCAACCAATACTCATAATGATATGACATTGATAAGCTGAAGTTTCCCTCCATTTCCTCATAATTCTGCATTAATTCATCTTTTGGTTGAGATGTTGAAAATGAACATGTTAATGGAACCATTATACAGTTTTCCTCAAGGTTGTCAAGGTTCTCCTTTAAAGAGATTGGTTCCATGGGAGGAGGGTGGGGACTTGAATCATCTAGATACTCAACATTTTCAAACTCAAATTCGTTTACCACCTCAAAATAAATGACCGGCTCATCCATGGATTCATCCAGAATTTCCCCATGAACTTCCTCATCTTTTTCACTGTCAAGCTCAAGTTCAAGGGGGTCCGGATATCCAATATAGGTCTCTGTAAAATTAGCTTCCATGATTTCCAATTGATATTCCATGGCCATAAGTTGTTCTTTCATGGCTTCCCATTGTTTTGCATGGGCCAACTGTATGTTCAGAATTATTTCTTTAAGCTCCTCAATGGGATCTGGTGGAGCATCTATCTTTATATCTGAACTAGTTGTTTCAATAGCTAGAAGATTTTTCCTCTT